>JAOEGL010000014.1:1194475-1404475 GCA_034509955.1 Urosaurus nigricauda
ACTTATAAAGAAAAAAAAAAGAGTATGTTTTCTATAGATCTGAAATCATATTATTTACCAGATGGATCTGTTCTGTGACGTTTACGCTCCTTCCTGACATACACAGGGGGCAGTTTGGACTCTGGAATTGGAGTGGTCTCGTACATCAGACACATGACAGAATCAATATAAATGTCATTGTCATCCTGTGGTGGGGTTGGGGGGGTCCAGAGCTGTACAAAATATTAGAATAGTTATTCTAGCTTGTTGATTATCGTGTCATGTTGTCCCCCCCCCCCCATTTTTATTTTATTTTATTGTTTTGGTACAAGATACAAAAGCTAAATAGAAGAAGTACCGGCATTATTTCATTTTGTCCTTCTGGGCCCTCATAAATATATTCCTGTAGGGGAAAAGAGAAAACTCATTTCAAGTCTGATGACATCAAAAAATGAAATTCATTATCACTCCGATTAATAGAAACACAAGATAGTTAAGGTTAAGAGAAACAGTGCATCTAAGAAACACGAGGAAGCTTAATGGTCAGAAGAAAATATACAGTTCAGGAACATTTGGGGTTTTTTAAGCTAAGGGCTTAAGAAATAAACACAACCTAATGACGACTGAGACTCTCATCAGTCCTGCTGATCATCAGTTGGAAAAGAAAAACTGAAAACATGGGATGGCGATGGGGCAAGACGGGTTGGCTGCCCTCATGTTAAAGGTGAAGATACAGGGTGAAACATTATTGTAGGTCCCCCTTTAAACACTGCTAAGAGCTACTGAAGCCACACAAAAGCTTGCAGGCAAATTACTTTGTTGTATGCATCTTCCCGAGTATAGGTGAGAAGCTGCTCCTCCTCCTCCCCATTCCAAAGCATTTTCTCCTTTTGTTCTTTCAACTCCTTCAGATGGTGAGTCTCCCACAATGTTTTTGCAGCTGTCTCTTCCACCTAGATATATTTTTCAAGAAAAATAAGATGCACACATAAAAATCAAAGAATCTAAACCATCCAACTTCCGTTTAAAAAACCTGCAAGGCAGGGGAGTCCATCATCCCTGAAGCAGTTTGTTCCAATCCTGAACAGATCTTACAATAAAGAAGTTCTTCCTAATCTTTAGATGGAATCTCTTTTCTTGTAATTTGACTCCACTGGTTCTTGTTCTAGTCTCTGAAGAAGCAGAAGTTCACTCCATCTAACATTTCTTCGGGTATATAAAGAAGGCTATCATATCACCTCTAAGTCTTCTCTTCTCCAAGCTCAACATACCCAGCTCCCTAAGTCATTCCCCATAAAGCTTGGTTTCCAGACCTTTCACCATCTTGGTCACCCTTCTAGGGCATGTTCCAGCCTGTCAATATCCTTCTTGAACTGTGATTCCCTGAATTGGACAAATACTGTGTCCAGGTGAGTTCTGACCAAAGCAGAATATAGCAGCACTACATTAATTTGGACACAATACTCTTGTTGATGCAGCTCAGAATTGCTTTTGGCACAAGTTTGATCCCTGCAGAGCTCCGGGCTGACTCAGCCTTCCATCCTTTCATCATAGGTCAGTAAAATGAGTTCCCACCTTATTGGGGACAATAGTTTACACATTGTAAACTTCTTAGGGAGTCTTACTTCACTAATAAGTGGTATAGAAATGTACTTGCTATTGCTATTGTTTATTATTTTTAATTCTCCAAGGAAATGCATGCACTGCTAATAATTTCTTGTGTAAATACCTAACCTAAGGGAAAGGGAACCTGTAGTTTGCCAGACATTGGTGGACTACTACTCATATCATTCCTGTCCACTGGTCATGTTGGCAGATTCTGATGGATTTTGGAGCCCATCATCATCTAGAGAGCCCGGCATTCTTCATCTAAAGATTAAATTGCATTAACTACACTAATTCAGTACTCAGTATCGCCCCCAAACAACTGGGGGTACCAACTCTGCCAATGCTAGACAATGGTTGATGCTTAATGCAAGACACTTAAACTCCCATGGCATCACTAGGAGCTGTCCATAGTCTCAGGTTTTGATTTGGTAATCCTGGTAATGATCTTGACTTGGCAAACTTATGTGATATAGTCTCAGGTTTTGATTTGGTAATCCTGGTAATGATCTTGACTTGGCAAACTTATGTGATATGCTCTCAAGCATTTCCTTATAAAAAGTGATGTTTAAAGATATTGGTTTTTTAAAAATTGAAGGTAAATTAACTTATTGATTCTGTATATATTATGTGAATGTTAACTGTGTGTGGATCCTTACATGTGCACCTGAGTTTTGATGTCTAAGTTTATGTGAACAATACAATAATTATATAAAATTATATAAAACACCTTTCCTACTGCAAAAGCATAACACAATTATTATTCAAAAATGGGTTGTTCAGGGGGGCAACCATGTTAGCCTTTAGAAAGATTCAGCTATTCCCAACAGCATTATGCCTTTATTTGACCAACTAAATCTGTAAAATACATTTTGCAGGCATTCAAAACTCAGAGGTTTCTTCGTCAGGAAGAGATGGTAAAAATCACACAAGTAGGAAGAACCGAGAAGATTTGTATGTTGCTTGAGACCCTGTTTATAGTACAGTTTAAATTGAACATGAAACAAAAAGAATTACAGTGTTCAAACTGCATTTCAAATTGCAGTTTAAGGTGGTCTTTTAAGGGAGTACTATTTGCACTAGTAAATAGTAGCAGCCTCAATCTTTGTTCCAAAGGGAAATGAAACAAAAAGAATTGCACTACATTTTTTTCTCCATTAGTAGTCAAATGAGTCACTTCCTTCAAGATATGTTTTTGTCTCAATTGATTGATGAATGGTCATTGAAGCTAATGGACTTACTGAAAATGGGAAAATTGACAAGAAGCTTAAGAAATTAACTATCAAATTAGTGCATGGAAGATTGGGAAAAATTCTGTTTATCTCAAAAAATGGGGAAAATATAGCAACTATGGGGAGTAGATGTGGAATAAACTGAATTTAGAAACAGTATAAAATGGAAAGTAATTTGAAAGTAGATTTAAGCTAGTTAGAGAAATATATATTTGAAAAAAGAACTTAATTTAAAGGAAAATAAGGAAAGAGAATATGTTTTCAGTTTTAAGTTAGTCTTTATAGAAATGTATTTTATCAATGTGATTTTAAAAAAATTATTAAAAATATATTTTAATATTTATGTTTTTGTCTCTTTCCTTTTAAGGCCAACATCTCCTACCCAGGCAGAATACAGTCTTTCTTTTTAAGAACCCTCTGCACTGTAAGGTACGGAAATAATTTTATGTTTTGTGCCAGATATAAGCAGACCTTTCACCTTTTACACATGTGCTAACACCATACACGTTATGCTTTTCCAATGCTTTCTCAGAAAAAAAAAATAACATATTTGAAGGGAGTGTGCAGAGAAACCATGGCACATTTAGACTTTATTATAGTTCAAACAATTATAGTAGGATGATTCACAGAATTAATTTACTGCCTAATTACCATTATTTACTTTACATGAGTATTTTTCATATATAAAATATTGTTTTTTAAATTGATTTCTAATTAAATGCATTGGTGGACATTTTGCCATGACCTATGAAAGATTTTTCCCAGCACAGAAATGACTCTTATAGTGACCGATGCACCAACTCTTCTAACCTCCCCAATTTTTGTGTCCTCTACCCTGTGAAAATGGTCTTGCACTAGCCTTGGTTTACTCAGAAAAACCCTAGGAGTATTTTAAAAAAATCTTTCTTTCTTATTTACAGAAAGCAAATGACATACTATTATATTAACACAAGAGAATTTTAATACCTTCCTCCAACTACACTCTACCTCATTTTCTTTGAGTTCATTTTCATCTGTGGAAATATGGAAGAGTTCCAAGTAATTCAAAGCATACTTTTCAATCGGGGTGAGCTGAAAGCAGATACAGAGAAATCATTATCTAAGAAAGAAAATATTACAGTTCCACCAGAACTTACCAAATATTCATCTAAAAAGCCTGTCTCTAGGGTTATCACTATAACATGGGCAAAAGTGGATCAACAAAGGTTTTTTCAGGCTCATTCTATCAACATTTTAGATATTTTACCATCAGTAATATTAACAATAACAGTACTTAACCAAAAACTACAGAAAGGAACACTACCTGATCAACAACAGCAACCAACTCCTGCAGCTGAGAAGGCTCATCAAGATACTGTGACTTGCCAAGTTCCAAAATGAAAGGTTCCAGGGTCAATTCAGTTTCTGTGTCCAGACCACGTGTATTCAACTCCTCTTCCTCCTCTCGCTCTATACTTTTGAGAGCCTTTCAAAAACATAAGTACTTTTTTTGTATGGACACAGCTGTATGTCTAGCTTGTTCTTCTTTTTTTTTAAACTGAATTCTTTCCCAAAACAACCTAGATTCTAGGACTCTGGGCAAACTCTCTTCTGTATCATGAATCATACAAGCAATGAAGTTGCTTGGATGCAATCATAATCCTTTTTTATAAATGAAAAATCTTGGCATTCTACCCTGAGAGGAAGGAGCTTATTGATTGGTGTTTTAAATTGCCTCCAGCCTCCTGGGCTGCAGCTGGGATGAAGATGGGGATTATTACACACTAAATCGCTGCCAAATTGCTGGCTGCCACCAGCATGGGTCCCAGCTGGGTCCAAGCCATGCTTTGCCAGCACTTTTCAGAAGTCGGAAAGCTTTTGTACTTCTAAAAAGTACTGGTGGAGTGTGGTTTGGACTCGGACTAATGGCAGCTGGCGATTTGGCGGTGATTTAATGGCATCTCCTCCTCTGGAGGCCATTTTAGATTTTAAAAAAGGCTTTTTTTGGGAGGAAAGAAGCCTAAAAGTCCACTCTGTAGATCCACTGAAGTCACTGAACTTGCATAAGTATATTTTGTAATTATTTATTAAAGTTTTTTGACAATAAAAAGGAAAAATGTTTTAAAACATTAAAAATTAACAAGTCAGGTTGGGTAGAGTTACAACTCCACATATGCTTGTTCTGTGATTTCACGTCATTTTTGACCTATGGCAACTCTAAGGCAAACCTATCTTGGCAGGATTTGTTCAGAGAAAGTTTGCCATTCCCATCTTCTGAAGCTGAGGGACTTGCCCAAGGTTCCCCAGTGGGTTTCCATTGCTGAGTGGGGATTCAAACCCTGGTCTGAAGAGTCATTGTCCAATGCTCAGACACTACATTTTCTTTTCATTGGCAGTCTCCCAACCAAATATTAAACAGATGGTGGCCCACTGAAGAACCTTCCACTGCTGAGATTAGAAAAAAACATAAGCCCTAATGCAATTAGCTGAACATTCTTATTCTACACATGATGCAGATACTCATTTGTCCAACCCATGACTAACCTTCCTTAGGGACAGAGAGGCAGGAAGCACATGCCCCCCAGTCCCACCAATCCCAAAAGTCTCTTCAAAAACTCTGAAGATCTCCCAGTAAGTCTCTCTTGTGCCTCATGACACTGTGTTTTAAAACCTCTTATCTTGGAAGCATCTCAAAGCTTCCACTCTTCTCCCCAAATTGGTCATCCTCATTGGACAATTGTCTCTTATGATCTCTGTTGCTTCTACTAAGAAAAACCCATTAAAGGTTTACTTTAGGGTCACCATAATTTGGAAATTACTTGAAGGTATACAACAACAACAACACTTTTGACCATGTTGCTTCACCTAAACATAAAGTGGTATAAAGCAAGGAAATTTTGTAGTGAAAAAATGTCTCTCTCTTATGTCCTAAACAACAAAAGTACTCTGTTTACATTCTGAACATGCTCATCTAAATAAAATTATGCATTTAGAAAGGTTCAACTATCTCTCAGGAGCAGTGTATTACCCACATTAATACTTTTAAAAGGCAGGACTATTTCTATTCAAAGGATTCATGTTTAATTACCTCTATAAAGGGACGTGCAACTTTGGGAGAAATGGTTTCTGCTGGAGATGGCTCTTGCGAAAGCATCACAAACTCTTCTGCTTTCACTCGGAAGCCAGAATCGTCCATTGGAGAATGGACCTCAAAGAGTTCCTGAATCGTTTGCTAACATGGTGGAGAAGAGGAAACCATTGTCATTCTTTTTTTTTTTCAAGACTAATAAATCTCATATACAGTTCTTAGGGAAGTAGCAGGAATAATCCTGTTTAAGATTACCTTCATTTGAAAGCCAATTAGAAGTTCTTTAGGTGAATCTAAGGAATACCTAAAAAGGCTCAGGTGTCTGTGCTCTGAAAACAACCTAACACAAAAAGGTATGAAATATTTTCAAAAAAGCAGGATGACAAAACAACAACTATACCTGTGTCAAAAAGGCTAAAGAATAATCATTTCCCTGAGCTGCTACTTCTCGGATCAGATCCTTGGTGCCATTTTTTAAAAGCTTCTCTTCTACCGAGTTCCCACTGACAAGCCTAAGGAAAGAAACCAGAAAGAGCAGTCAAAACCTTGAAAATAGAACACAAAACCAGTAAGCTGAATTTTACTGAATGCCCAAGGTGGATGGAGAAATTCTGCTTAAAAAACAGCTGAAAGAACATATAGATACATAAGTTACTAGTTAGAGAAGCTGACTGTTCAAGGACACAACTGTTTTATCATATGGTGAAGAAAATCTTAAAGCTAAAAATGCAACAGTAGCACACCTACTGAAAGGAGTACTAGCCTAAAAACCCACAAAAAACTATGGAAGCCTTCGACTTCACACAGTACTATCTCTCTCCATATGCCTGTGTGTTTGTCTTCTATTTGCAGTTCAGCAATTTATCAAGCATCACCTGTAGATGTGAATGTCTTTGCACCGGCCAATCCTGTCACACCATTCTTGAGCCTTTGCATCCATCACAGGATTTAAATCATTGTCATAAAACACAACAGTGTCAGCCTCAACAAGGTTGACCCCTGTGGAGCGACTGTGTGAAGAAAGGATTGCACAGAAGATGCGCTTGTCTCTGTTGAAGGTCTTCATCAACTCCTTGATCAGAAGATAGGGTGAGGGAACAGAGAAGAGAAAGCAAACCATCAAGTGAAGGAAGCACAAATTACAAGGTATTAAAAATAACTGATGAGCTACCAAAGATTACAAGTGTTATTCGTTCTGAAAACCTATGTTCCCTACAGGATTAATGTGTTAAATCAGCTTTGTAAATACCACCACAAAGGTTACTAGCCTGGTTTTTTTTAATGTTCTGCTACTCTGTATTTACACTCTAGCCATGGAAAGAGAGCCATCCCTTGCTCTAATCCACACCTCCTCTGTCAGCCTGGAATTTATCATTTATGGCAGGGATGAGCACTTGCTGGGGATTAGGGGGCCGCAGAATTGCTCATGAGACCTTATCAGATGGAATATCCAGCTGCAATCCCTAATGCACCGCCCAAAAACACCGAATGGAGGTGTGAGGAGGATTTTCATCACTTCGGGTTCCGTTCTTGTGGTTTTTTCAAAGACCTGTCCTGGGCCTAAAATGGTCCAGAGGACCCCAAAAATGTGGCAAAATTATCCTCACACCTACCTGCGAGCATTCTGTGCCAAAAAAAGTTTTGGAAAAAAATAAACAATGTTTTGAAACTGGGAGGCCAGCAAAACAGCCCTAGGACACCACATGTGATACATTTTGTGCATCCCAGAATCATGGTA
The DNA here is from genome assembly GCA_034509955.1 of Urosaurus nigricauda. Classification (NCBI taxonomy): domain Eukaryota; kingdom Metazoa; phylum Chordata; class Lepidosauria; order Squamata; family Phrynosomatidae; genus Urosaurus; species Urosaurus nigricauda. Next base: position 1,202,097 of record JAOEGL010000014.1, read on the forward strand.
ATGGGGCCAACTCTTGAAAAATTCAAGACTGAGTTAAACATATTTTAATTATGCTTAAATTATTTTCCATGCTACATGCTCACAAACACCACATTCTGACAAATGATGTACAGCAAGAGTATCAAGAATATTCAAGAATTCGCAAAACTACTTTGAATACTCAAGCCAGTTACAAGTTCTACCGTGTCAGCTTTCTGCAGAAAGATCATTTATACTCACCAAAATACACAGAAGTAGTTAAGCAAAATATCAATATAGAGGGAGTTCTTATGAAAGAAAGGAAAATAACTTCTGCAGTACTGATGGAACTTCATACTCCTTTGGAGTGTAGTGGAGTCTCCGTCCTTGGAGGTCTTTAAGCAGAGACTGGATGGCCATCTGTCAGGGATGCTTTGATTAGGAGTTCCTGCATGGCAGGGGGGTTGGACTGGATGGCCCTTGTGGTCTCTTCCAACTCTATGATTCTATTCAATGATTCAATGAGGACTAACTTGCAAATTTATAGAACACAGAAAGGAAAGGTGCAGACTAGTGACACTGAAAGCCCAGAAAATGACTGGAAAAATTCTGCAATGAAAGTCTTTTCCTCTATCCAATCTCTCCCTCCCCCCTCCAAATGAGGGTAAATGCTTATGGAATAATATTATTTTAGAATAAAGAATAAAACATTTAAGACTACGTAAAGTATCTCACATCATTGCATTGGCTGGTCTCCTTTTCTCACTTCTTTCTGCTTTCATTTTAATTGGCACTAATACATTTTAATTTTTCATATGTAATATTTAACTTTTTAGAAATGTGTAAATTTTTAAAAACTTGTATCTACATGTTAATGCTTTTGTATTATTTTTAACTTGTATTGTTTTAAATTTGTTAGCTGCCTTGAGTCCCTATATGGGGAGAAAGGAGGAATATAAATAAAATAATAATAATAATAATAATAATAATGACTAAAGGAGACAAAATTATTTTCTTTGTTTTACTAATGTTGATGGTTACTTCTGTTCTTACTGGACCTTTTTGCCAGTTCCTCATAAACTGGCAAAAGCAAAGAGATTCCTTTTAGGTTCAGAAGTTCCTAACAGTTGCAGCTGCACTTGGAACACATAAGTAAATAAATAAAACTTGAAGATGGACAGGTTGCTTTCCTGAAACTGTTGTTTTTCAAGTGGTAAAAATTGAAGGAAGACCCTCGAATTGGCAGTGGGAACAAAGAGCTGAAAGATAGCACTTTTAGGGAATAAAGTGATAGCCCCGCTTGAGAAAGAGAACTGAGGAAATCAAACACAATAAGGATGTCCACCTGTGAGGGTGGAATCCCTTTTTTAGACAAAAAAAAATAACAAATTTGTTCTACTTTAAAGCATAAGAACTCAGGGAAAGTGTAAAGTCGATCTGGTTTATCAGGATGTCCCTGGATGGGGCTACCAAGAGTCAGTCATCTAGGTAGGAGAAGACAGACAATTTATGTTGACGCAGATAGGCTGCCACCACTGCCATGCACTTGGTAAAGACTCTCAGGGCTGTTGAAAGTCTGAACAGCAAGACACGGAATTGAAAGCAGTCTGAGCCAACAGAAAAGGCAAGGAGTCTGTGGTGGTCGTCCCGTATGTCTATGTGGAAATAGGCATCTTTGAAGTCAAGCAAAGCGAACCAGTCCCCTGCCTTTAACAATGGAAGAATGGAAGAGAGCGTTACCATATGGAAGTGCTTGTAAGAGATAAAGGAATTCAAGCAGCGCAAATCAATTATATGATTCTAAGTTCAAAATAGGACGGAGCCCTATGAGACAATGAAATATCTGGAGAAAATTCATTGTTGAATCCAAAATTGTGTCACGGGTTTGATAGCACCCTTTTCTAGTAAGAAGAACACTTCGTCAAGTAGGGTGTCTGAAGAGGGTGTGACAAGCAGTGCACCCAATGGAGGAAGGTCTTTAAACTCAAGGGAATAACCCCTCCAGGCTATTTTAGTGCCCAAGAGTCAGACTTTAGGGAGGCCCAAGAATGGTAGAAAGGGGCCAGTCTATCCCCAAAGGGTGTTAGGGGAACGAAGTGCACTTCAGAACTTCAAAACCTCCTCTCTCCCAGGTCAGAGTCCTGTTTTGCGAAAAGACTGTTTATATTTTGGTTGAGAGGGCTGATGCTTGCCAGATGTGGAAGAGGTTTGAGATACGAAGCGTTGCCATGATTGTTCTGTGGGCTGGAAGTTCTTGTATTGATCCGAAGAGTAGGAAGATCTCAGCCACCCTGAGTGCCAGCAGTAAGAGAAGAGAAGAGAAGAGAAAGCGAACATAACGTATTTACGGGTAGTATTCTTCATTTTATTCTTAAAATCCAACATCTCGTCAGTGTCTTATGAAACAGACCTGAGGCATCAAACAGATCTTTGATGGCAAGCTTGGCATGGAGCGTTAAGTCGGAAGATCTCAACCAAGCATGATGTCAATGGCTCCAGAGAGAAACTCGGCCACACAATCATTGGAGTGGCATGCAGAGGCAATTTGCTGGGTACCAAGGGAATGAGCATCCACATGCAATGCCATAGCCAGGCAGCACTTCTCTTCTAGGAGGTCCTCATACAGCGGTGGGGCACGCTCCCACAGGTGTTGTTGGCATGCGCCCATACAAACTGAATAATTAGCAACCTTGAAGTTGAGAATGGCAGCGGCTTATAATTTCTGGGCCATAGCATCAAGTTTACAGCTTTCCTTGTCATTTGGAGTGGTCAAAGTCTTGGGTGTAAAGAGGGACATTGGATCTTACCCATGATATGTCCATTTCCAGTAGATAAGAGCCCCACATCCTGTAGCTTGGGTTATGCTTCTCCCACTCAATCCAGATAGGCAAAACAAAAAAAAACCCAGCTTCATTTATATACCGCTTCATACCACCTAAGGAGTGTCTAAGCAGTTTACAACTGTAAGCTACTTGCCCCCAACAATCTGACATAGCAAGAGAATGAAGGATGAAATCACCAGTTAATCTTGAAATTTCAGTGAAGCTAATACAGGAGGGGAACCCTAAGATGGGAATAAACAACTGCAACATGTCAGGAGGGCAATTTTCTACCTTAAACAAAAACCAATAGTGGCTAGAAGTGTACTTTCATTTTTGAAAAATGTCTTTTATGTTAATTCCTGCACAAGGTTTCTACAACCTATTTAAAAGGTAAATGGCCAGTCCTGTCCACTTCCAAAGGAGGCAATCCACTACCACTCCTTTTTGACAGAAAAAGGACATATCAGGGAGTCTGGGGAGATCAGGGCTACACTTTAACAACCTCTGCTCTAAGAATATGCTTTATAGGAGAGAAACAAGAAACAATGAGTTTTCAAAAAACGGTAATATTTTTTAATGGCTACATCATTCTCACTCTATAAATACAGCATGTTTCCAGTTCCCATTCAATCAGTACAGCCATAGCTCAGTAAAAAAGCACACACTTTACATGCAGCAAGTCTTCAAGTTCGATCACTCTCATCTCCATGTAGGCCACTATTTGAACCCTAGAAAGCAACAGCCAAGCAGTGTTGATAATACTGGGCTAGATGAACCTATGGTCTTACTAACTGTAAATCAGCTTGCTATGTTTCTCATGCTCCATATGAGCAACAGAACCTTTGTGGGCACTGAGAGATTAGGAGGGACTGAGAGATTAGGAGGGCACAGTGTAGAAAGAAGAATGCATGCTTTCAACTTCTACCTGCAAATACATTGAGATGCAAGTGATTGGTCCAAGTTATTGAGTTTACCTGCCGATCTTCCTGATTTGCACACTCGTCAATCCTCACATAGGTGAGGAAATGGAAATTCAAGAAATGCTCCAAGATGTCCAACATGAGAATCATCTGGGACAATATCAGTACCCGGCGTCCTTCCGACTTCAGCTTCTGAAGCAAGACTGCCAGGGCTTCCAACTTCCCTACATTTTGGAAAGAGTAGAGTGTTAAGGACCTTCTGGACCACATTAATCTAGTTCCTGGTTCTGTGGAATTCAGCCAACTTTTGGTTTTGTTTGCTTGCTTGCTTTTAAATATACACTTCTACCTGCATCATACTGCACCAATCGGAGGTCAGGAAACTGAAGCAACTGTGGAGTGGTGAGCTGCTGTAGCTGACGCAAGAAAGGAGCTGCTTTCTCTCTCAGATGATGCCTGAGTTGTTTCATTTTTTGGTTATACAATGGGGGAAGCCTTGCCACATACAAAGATGGAGGAGCAGCCACAACAGATGGCAGAATGCAGAGCACCCTGAGAACCAAAGCAAGAATATTTCAGTTATTTGGCATATATTACTTGTTAGATAGTAACATGATTAACCATAGAACCATTAACCCAAAGCTTGGGAATCGAACCCTGACTCTTGAGAAACTAGCTGCTTCCAAAACCTGCCAGCTCCTCCTCCTCTCCCTTCATGAATGCTGTAGAAGAAGCATGCAAGAGAAAGATGAAAACAGGTGGGTCACAATCACTTGGATACTGCTGTGGGGTCTGTTGTGTGCTGGCACACTCCCAACTTTGAGCATATTCAAAGTATTCAAAGAGAATGCCAGTGAATACAAACTACTGCAGAGCAACAACTTAGACATCTACTGCCTTCACGATCTACTGAAAAACTACTTAAAACAGAGGTAGGGAAACGGGCCATTCTAAATATTTTGACCTACAATTCCCATCCACCTTCTACCAGTATAACCAAATTAGGGATTGTGGGAGTTGTAATCTCAAGCATCTGGACCAAATATTCCCCATCTGTAACCTAGAAGCATCTGGCTGGTCACAGTAGGAAAGAGAATGAGTAGATTGCTTTTTGGCCTCATCTATGAGGGTAAGAGAAGAACATCTCCTTCAGCAAGAGACCCACATTAAATTTCAGAGAGGTTCTCAGGCACCACATTACTTTAAATACTTAAAGATCTTATTGTAGGTAACTGAGCCCCCTTAGGGGAGACCTTTCAACATTTCAGAATGGGGAAAAACTAATGGAAGTTTACCAAGCCATGTCACAAGTAAGAAGCTATGGCCATTTTGAAAACCCCAGAGATCCTAAGGCCTGTGACTTTTCACTGCTTCAAGAGAACCCTTCTGATGCTTGTATGGACAAGGATGAGCTCTATAGCTCTTGGGTAAAGCAGGAAGCGGGAAGGAAAGAGTCCTAGTCACCCACCTCTAACCAAAGCATGGCAAGTGGCGTGTAGCTAAAACTGTCACTGTCCATTACCTGGAAAACTCACTCTAAAACTTCTCAGTCCTATGGAACACCCCTATAAATATATGGACATCCCTATAGGATCAGGAGGGCAGTTATCTTGAAAGCTGAGTAGTCAAGTTAACTTTAAATGTATAAGTGCAAGTTACAAATCACCTATTAACAGCATCTCTCAGAGAGTGCTGCTGCTGCTCCAGCGTCCACTTCAGCCCTTGCAGTGGGTCACTATGGTCTCCGGAGACATTACATAACAGGCAACAGTTGGCAAAGCCTGCCCATCTCCATTTGTTGGCTGTTGTGGAAAACTGAGGGGGCATCTTTCTGTCACCCACCAGAGAACAAAGTCTAAGGAGATCTGCACCATAAACTGGAGCTTGGGAACAGCGACGCTCGTTGCAAAAGAAGATCCTGTCCAGGCGCTCCTTTAGAAGTCTGTTTTTTTCTTCATATGTCTCCTTTGCAAAAGGACAAAACCCAACAACATGCAGCATTATTACAACAATGGAAACAGCCACAGCATTTCACCTAGCTGCAATCCTAAACTTATGTACCTGGGAATTAGTTCCATTGAATTCAATGGGTTTTGATTCCAAGAAAATGTGTAGGATAGATCTAGATATGCAGTTCTAAAGACCTAATTCAATGGGACTGCTTTTCTTGCATAACACACAATAAAATAGGGCTGATTCATGCAGCTATACTGGGGATGGGAACAATGTGGCCCTCTAGATGTTGCTTGACTGCAACCATCACCAGTCCTAAGCAGGGTTACTGTTATTGTTTGGAAGTGAGCTGTCATTCTCCCAAAACCCAATGAATAAAAACATATATCCCATAACTTTCCAAGTTTGCTGTAATCTCCCTTTCACATGTTACTGGTGGAACCTATTTCTTTCACAATCTTATTTACATATAAGATAACAGTTATTTTTGCACGTTTTCCATATGTATAAACATACATCTAGATAGACTGTAAAATTAGAGAGAAAATGTTATTATTGACAAAATAAAAGAATAAAAAGATTAAATGCTATTTTAAGAAGTATATGTGTTTCCATTCCAAAGAGACTGGTAAACCATTTTAATCTGACACCTGAATTCATAAAGCAGTCATTAGTAGGAGTACCTGTGAATGTCCTCCATGAATAAGGCCAGGTTTTAAAGATGAAGCTGAGTCTCCCGATGCTAAATTAGTACCCATTGTTCTACCTGGAACACATGCTTAAAGATAAACCAAGTGTTTATACATTTCAAATATGCTCTTCTGAAGTTACTACACACCTCTGTGTGAGAGGCCTGAGTCAGCTACTCCAACACACTACAATATGTCCAACCCCAAGACAAGGGTAATAGAGAATTCCCCAGGCCAGCCTTGTGTTTACCCATTTGCCTAGTCCCAACAGATGAGAAAGAACTACATTCAGGTGATTCATCAGAATAATGGAAGAGGGATGCAGCATCCTCTGCCAGTCTACTTGATTTCCATTCTAAAAGTGGCAGGAGGGGAGGCCCACCCTCCCACCTAATCACTACAAAAAACTAGCAAGTTGAAGAGGAAAGGGTGCTCCATCCTTCCTCTGCCATTCCACTCAATTTTTAGCTGGCAGCTTTACTGACAGCTTGGTTTCTGCTAAAAAGAGGGGCTGTCAACATGCCAATCATGGGTTAAGGGCAGCTGATAACTTTTGCAGGCTTAGAGTATAAAGAAGAGTTATTTTTTCTGTTAATGTGCTGTGTGTGGGAGTGTCCTGAAACTAAAAAAAATTTCAGAAATACCCACTTCCAGTTATTCAAAATAGCTGCACAGGTGCTAAAATAGCTCTATTACTCCCAGCACATGCATATTCCTGACTTTGAGAATATGGATTTAAGTTCATAGCTTGCACACACAACCCATTATCTTTTAAATACCAACAGTATCTCTTTTGCCTTCAAGCAGTTCAAATAATCAACATGGCCACGAACATGAATGTTTCTGTTCTTAATTTTACTCTGCTACAAAATAAATTAATGAGTTTTTTTTCAATCAATGGCAACAGGCCAGCCAGCATAGGCAGAAATTATCCTGAAAGAGCCAGCAAAGAATGGGTGGTGGTGGTGTGATCCAGCAGAGCCTAAGGGGCTGTGCAGTCCGCCCCTGAAGGGACAGCCTCCAGCCTCCAGATCAGGGCCGTACTGCGGCCCTGATCTGGCCTTTATGTGACGCAAAAGGGAGCCACAAAAGGCTCCTTTTTGCATCCTGAAAAAGGTGCCGTAGCTGCAGCTTTACGGTGCTCCTTTGATGCTGTGTCATCTAGATACAGCACTGTGACGCTGCGCACCATGTGGTCCGGCAGGCGGCGTCGTGCCGGCCTGGGGGCGGAGTCAGGGCACGCATCATGTAGATGCCACGGCCCAGTTCCGCTCCCAGGTTGGCCTTTCCTGCTGGTCTACACAGCCCCTAACTCATCTTCTGACTTTGGGGAGAAAGGTTTAGCAACAGACATAAACAAAATATACTGCAGAAATAATCCACTTTGAGACCACAATAATCCACTGAATCTCTGGTTCAGTGCTAGAGATTCCCTGGAATTGTAATTTATTGTGGCACCACAGCTCTCTGACAGAGAAGGCTAAATCTCTCACCAAACTACAGCTCCCCAAATTCCCTAGCATTGAGCCAGGGCAGTTAAAAGTGGTCTCAAACTGAATTATTTCTGCAGTGTGTTTTGGACCATAGAAAATATCCAAAGAGGAGGGAGAACTCTAGTTCAAGGACCTGCAGCCTATGCATGCAAGGTAGGGGTCTGGAATGGGTGGAAAAACTTAAAACAAACTTCATGGATTAATAATGGAAGAAAAAAGATTCCACTCAAACACTAGGAAAAACATCTTGATGGCAACAGCTGTTCCAACAGTGGAACAGGCTGCCTCAAAGTGTGATGGACTCTTTTTCTTTGGATGTCTTTTAACTGAGTTGATGGCCATTTCTCGAGAGTACTTTAGTTTGGAACTCCTGCATGGCCTCTAACTGTGATTCTATGAAACTGTTACCTTTCCCACAGAAACAATTTTACCTCTATAGTTAGGGCAGGGAAAAGGGGGAGGCATGGAATAGCAGGAGAGGACATTTGCTCAGATCTGCTCTTTAAAGTGTCCTACAGGTTAGACATATGGGGAAAATCGCTTACCTTGCTGTGTAACTGCTGAAGCTGACAAGCTGGCTGGATGCTGATTTCCTAAAGTGTTCAGAGCATTTTGAACAGATCCGGCCTGCGACATTGTCTGCATGACCACTGGGCCCTGAGGTCGTAAGTACTGCTGCCCAGGAGCTGAAACAATCTGCAGGACACTGCCTGGTTTATACAAATGTTAAGAGGAAAAAGTCATAAACTTGAAAGAAAAATCAGCACATACATACATACACACAAACAAAAAGACTAGCTCCTTCTTCTAGCGTTTATAATCATTTATACACAAATACAGCAATGACAATACTTATTATTATAGAATCATAGAATCATAGAGTTGGAAGAGACCACAAGGGCCATCCAGTCCAACCCCCTGCCATGCAGGAACTCCCAATCATAGCATCCCCGACAGATGGCCATCCAGCCTCTGCTTAAAGACCTCCAAGGATGGAGACTCCACTACACTTCGGGGGAGTGTGTTCCACCGTCGAACAGCCCTTACTGTCAGGAAGTTCCTCCTAATGTTGAGGTGGAATCTCTTTTCCTGCAGCTTGCATCCATTGTTCCGCGTTCTAGTCTCTGCAGCAGCAGAAAACAAGCTTGCTCCCTCTTCAATATGACATCCCTTCAAATATTTGAACAGGGCTATCATATCACCTCTTAACCTTCTCTTCTCCAGGCTAAACATCCCCAGCTCTTTAAGTCGTTCCTCATAGGGCCTGGTTTCCAGACCCTTCACCATCTTAGTTGCCCTCCTTTGGACCCGCTCCAGTTTCTCCACATCCTTTTTGAATTGTGGTGCCCAGAACTGGACACAGTATTCCAGGTGGGGCCTGACCAAAGCAGAATAGAGCGGCACTATTACTTCCCTTGATCTAGACGCTAACTTCTATTATTATTATTATCATCATCATCATCATCATCATCATCATCATCATCATCTTTATTTATAAAGCACAATAAATGTACATGGTGCTGTACAAAAACCAAAAAAGCCCTCACCTTAACCTACTTATTTTCCTTCTTATACTTTAGAAAGAAAAAGTAAGAAATGTCATACCAATTATAAAGGGCTGATTTTTGTAACATAGCTTCCAACATAGCATTTTCTTCACTTTTCCAACTTATGGTGACCCTAAGGTAAAGCTATTATGGGGGTTTTCTTGGCAAGACTTATTCAAAGAAGGCTCACTATTGCCTTCTTTTGAGGCTGAGACAGCATGATTGTCACCCAGTTGATTTCCATGGCAGAACAAGGATTTGAACCCTGGTCTTAAAAGTCATAATCTAACAATCAAACCACTACACCACACTGGCACTCTCAAAAGTGTCACCCTTTGCCATCTGCATGACCTTCCTGAACCTTCTGTATATATCTGAACTTTGAAACTTTAAAAGATGTTACAGGCTTTATGTTTCATGTCATGCACAGACCTCACTGTATGAGAGGGCACATAGACAATTAATTAATCACAATTGATTAACCACAACCACTACTGACTTCAACTAGGTCTCATATAGAGATACAAATGAAGCTGTATCTCCATTTCAAAATCTCTCCCGTCACTAACGCACTAGAGAGCTTTAAGAAAGCCAATTTAGGTAAGCTTCAAAACCCCAGGTCTACTCTGACAGGTAGAGACGTGAAAGAAAACTCTGAAGATACACAATGTTTGTAGTAGGAACATAGAATGTGAGAAGCATTGAAGTCATAAAACAAGAAATGGAGACATAGCCATACTTAGTAAAATAGAAAGAGATATTTTCAATCAGATAATCACACAGAGCTTTCCTCTGGAAAATCAAAGAAGAAATGAGATGGGATGTTTGTCTTCTTGACTAGGGATGTGGGGAACTTCATCTGTCCCAAGTGCAAGTTAGTAACCCTCTTAGAAGAGAAAGTCCGGCAACTGGAGGCTAAGGAATTTACATTTCAGCATCTTGGGGAGCAAGAGGTTTTCTTTGACAGAATGGACCAAAGGGTCTTGGACAGGAAACACACAGAGAAAGTTGCTGAGGTGGAGGAGGTCACTTCACATACAATGGAAATAGATGGTTGGAGGAAGGCCACACACAGAAGGAGGGAAACCAGGGAACGTTCTGTGAGTTTGCAGCTACAGAATCGATTTGAATCTCTATTATCAGGGATGATGATGAACAGCAGCAGGGTCAGACTTCAGGGACAGAGCAGGGGACCCTGGGAGTATCACTCAAGGCAACAGCCACTGTTAAGCCTCAGAGGAGGTGTGTGGTCGTGGTGGGGGACTCCTTGCTGAGGTGTACAGAAGCAGTGGTTTGTGGGCCTGACATGATGTCTCGGGAGATGTGCTGTCTTCCTGGGGCAAAGATCCGTGATGTGACAGAGAGGATGACAAGACTGGTCAAGCCTACTGACCGTTACCCCTTTCTTTTGGTCCATGTGGGAACCAATGACACTGCAAGGCACAGCCTTCAGAATATCGGAAGGGATTAAAAGGCTCTGGGTAGGAAGCTGAAAGAAATGGATGCACAGTTGCCATCTCATCTCTTGTGCCAGTTGAAGGGCATGGTCCAGGAAGAGAGAAGAAAATAGAGGATGTAAACAACTGGCTCTGTTGATGGTGCCACCAAGAACAGTTTGGATACTTGGATCATGGGCTGCAATTCCATTAGGGTGGAATTCTGGCAAGGGATGGGTTGCATCTTACACCAGTTGGCAAAAACATTTTTGCCAATAGTCTAAAAAATTTGATCAGGAGGGCTTTAAACTGAGTTATGTGGGGGAGGGAGACAGTATTCTGGAAAGCAAAAGGGCTGGACAAAATAGTCAAACTGACATAGAGGGGGAAAAGGCAAACAGTGCAAGGACCCAACACTGGGAGGCAAAAAAAAATTGCACAGGCAGTAAATAAAGGGCACACATGGTCTTCAATGTCTCTTCATTAATGCACAGAGCATGGGAAATAAACAGGATGAACTTGAACTCCTAGCACAACAAAGCAAGTATGATATAACAGGTATCACTGAGATCTGGTGGGATGAGTCTCATGATTAGAATGTAGAAATAAAGGGGTATATCCTTTTTAAGAGAAACAGGCCAAACAGGAAAAGAGGAGGAATAGCATTATAGGTCAGGGATATTTACACCAGTGAAGAGATCCAGGAAGTCAATACTGGAAGCCAGGTGGAGAGCATCTGGATAAAAATTAAAGGAGAGGGAAACAACAGGGATGTCACTGTGGGAGTCTACTACAGACCCCCGACTCAGGCAGAGGAATTGGATGATGCCTTTCTAGAACAGATGACCACACACTCAGAAAAGAGAGATGTAGTAGTGATGGGGGACTTCAACTATCCAGATATTTGCTGGAAGTCAAACTCAGCCAAATCCTCAAGGTCTAGCAAATTCCTCACTTGCCTCGAAGACGGTTTCATTGTCCAAAAGGTGAAAGAGGTAACAAGCGACGGAGGAGAAGAACAATGTTGAGCAGGACACTGAGGGGAGGAAAGGCGGGATTTGTATGTATTCGCAGATGACCACTCGAAGAAATACTGTTACAGGTAAGCAACCTGTCCTTCTTCTTCGTGGTCTCTGCGAATCATACAAATGGGTTAGACTAGCAAGCTTAGGTAAGCGGCGGAGGGAGTGTCATGACAACAGTCGTAAGATGAACCAAAGAATGTTTATTGGTCCACAATAAAAATTGTCAAATTGTACTAACCCATGTGTGTTTCTTGTTTCTTTAAGCATAAAGCAACAACAACAATAGTGCAATACTGCTCACAGAGCAGAATAGAACCACATACTCAAAGAGTAAACTATATACACCGTGCATGGATATACAGAAATGCACCCTCAAAGCACCCAATGCTGGATGCCAGCAATGTCAAATAAAACAGGCAGAACAGTGCAATAAGATGCAATGTGTCAAAAGCAACAAAACAATGCAATGTGTCATAAAACATGGCATGATACAAACTGACATCAGTGTAAACCAGACAATAACACTGCCCTGCCGAAGGCTGCATCAGTCCTTGCTCTGGTGTCCAACCGGTAATGTTTTATAAAAGTCATTGGTTGGGACCAGACAGCAGCATTACGGACATCCTCCAGTGGAACCCCAGTCAGAAAACCGGAGGATGTCGCTACCCGCCCTAGTTGCATGTGCCCTGACCCTGGAAGGGAGAGTGCTACCCGACAGTTCATAGTAGAGGTGGATGGTACCAGCCACCCATTTGGAAAACCTCTGAGCACTCACAGGTAGTCCCTTTTTAGGCTCTGAGTAGCACTGGAAAAGTCTGTCAGAGCGGCTCGAATCCGAAGTCCTGTCCAAATAGAAGGCCAAAGCCCTCCTAACGTCCAACGAGTGTAAACAGCGCTCGGTATCGGTGGTCGGGTTCGGGGCCAGGGTCGGGAGCACAATGTCTTGGCACATATGAAAGGCAGACACTACCTTAGGCAAGAAGGTAATGTCGGTACAGAGGACCACCTTATCCTTATGGAACCGAAGGAAAGGCTGGTCCCTCCGCAAGGCACAAAGCTCGCCTGCACGGCAGGCAGAAGTGATGGCTACCAAAACGGCTGTCTTCCAAGTCACCAGCCTTAGGTCACCAGTAGCCATGGGCTCAAAAGGGCTTGGTACCAAGGCAAGATAAAACAACCTCAAGGCTCCATGCCGGTGCAGGTACTGAGGCCGGCAGATGGAGGTTGTTAAAGCCCTTCAGGAACCCCTTCACCAAGGGGTCTTTGAAAAAGGAAGGTTTCCCATCAAACTGAAAATGGGAACAGATCGCAGACAAATAACAGTTAATGGAGTTAAGGCACAGCCCCGACTCCACCAGTGTCATCAGGAACTCCAGCACTGTCGGTGTCGACACCCTGGATGGAGAAAGGCCTCTCGAATCCAGGAAACGGAGAAACCTCTGCCAGTTGCTGGAGTCGGACCTCTTGGTCGCCGGCTTGTGGGCCGCCAGGATCACGCGCCGCACCGCCGCCGGAAGATCCGCCAAGGCCGGAGACTCCATGCCACGAGAGGAAGGTCCTTGATGTCCGGATGCCGAACTCGACCCTCCTGAAGAGTGAGCAGATCTGGCCTCAGCTCGATCCTCAGGAACCGGTTCTGAGACAGATGAAGCAGGAACGGAAACCACGGCTGCCTGGGCCACCAAGGGGTGATCAGGATGGCGTCTGTCCGGTCTCTCGACATCTTGGAGACGACCCTCGTGATGAGTGGGAACGGAGGGAAGGCATACAGGAATTCCCCCATCCAGCTGTGGAGGAAGGCATCCCCCAGAGAGTGTCGGGACCGATCCCTTGAGCAGAACCGGCTGCAATGTATGTTGGTCTCCAACGCAAAGAGGTCTATTTCGGGGGTGCCCCACCTCGAGAACAGGTCCGCAACCATCTCGGGATGGAGAGTCCACTCGTGGCACTGCGAATCTGACCTGCTGAGCTGATCTGCCAAGACGTTCTCTTCTCCGGGAAGATGAACTGCTTGGAGGTAGATGTTTTTCTGGATGCACCAGTGCCAAATCCGCAAGGTTATGTCCAGCAAGGTTGGAAATCTGGTCCCGCCCTGCTTGTTGAGGTAGTACATGACGGTGGTGTTGTCCGTCAGGAGCTGCACTACTTTCCCGCTGAGCTCGGGTTCGAAGGCCTTCAGGGCCTTCTCGACCGCCAGCATCTCCAGAGCGTTGATGTGGAGATCCTGGTGACACAGCTGCCATTTGTCCTTTATGGTGAGACCCATAGTGTGGGCTCCCCAACCGTCCATGGATGCGTCCGTGGCGAGGACCACCTGTGGATCCGACGAGACGAACGGCATGCCGGCGCAGACGTTCCGGGAGTCCAGCCACCACAATAGGGACCGAGAGACCGGCCTTGGTACCGTGAGCCACTTGCTTGGAGGGTCAACCAACAGGTCGAAGACGGAGAGGAACCAAGCCTGCAGGGCTCGAAACCGAAGCCTTGACCATGGGGTGACGAAGGTGGTTGAGGCCATGTGTCCGAGAGCCACCTGAACGTCTCGGCCCGAACCCTCCTGTTGGAGCTGCAATGTCGGACAGCTTTGGAGAGGGACTGGAAATGGTCCTCTGGCAGGTATGCGACACAAGTGTCGGAGTCGAGGATAGCCCCGATGAACTTGATCCTCGTGACAGGGGTCAAGTGGGACTTCTCGAGATTTAGTACCAGTCCGAGAGATTGCAAGAGGGAGCCGGCCAAGGAGATATCCTGGCAAAGGCCCTCTTTGGAGTCTGCCGCGAAGAGCCAGTCGTCTAGGTAGGGGAAGACTCTTGACCCTCGCTGGTGAAGATAGGCCACCACTGGGGCCATGCACTTGGTGAAGACCCTCGGAGCCGTGGCCAGGCCGAAAGGCAGGACGTTGTAGTGGTACATCTCCGTCCCGATGGCAAAGGAGAGGAACCTTCGGTGCTTTTCCCGAATGGCCACCTGGAAGTAGGCATCCTTCAGGTCTATCGTGGCGAACCAGAGACCCTGGGATAACAAAGGCAAGATGGAAGCAAGAGTTACCATCCAGAACTTCTTGTACAAGAGAAAGCTATTGAGGTCTCGAAGGTCCAATATGGGACGGAGGCCTCCATCCGGCTTCGGTACCATAAAGTACCGGGGAAAAAACGCCCGGGGAACCTGGGCAGAGTCCAACGGGGAGATGGCCCCTTTGTCTAATAGAGTGCATACTTCGTCGAGGAGGGTGGGTGAGGGGGTAGTGGAGAGAACAGCTCCGGTAGGTGGCAGCTCTTCGAACTCGAGAGCATATCCTCTGGATATGATGGTCAGAGCCCAGGAGTCGGTGGTGATTTGGGCCCAGATGTTAGCTAAGGGCTGTAACAAGTCCAAGAAGAAGGGGCAAGTTGTGGAAGCAACGGAGTACGCTGGTGGACTTCATTGCCCCTTCTTACCCGGGTCGGAGTCAGGCTTCCGTGAAAGCGGCCTCCGGCACCGGGACTGCAGTCGTCTGCCCGACAAAGAGGAGGACGGAGAGGAGAACCTTTGCCTGGTGTCCTGGCATCGGTACTGTCTCTCTTGTCCGAAAGGCCTCTGGGACTGCCCAAAGGCCGGTCGCTGGGCACCGAAACGCCTCCTGGAGAAGGGCTGGGAGGTGGACATGCCGTGCTTCTTAGCGGCTGACTTCATCCGGTACTTGAAGTTCAGCCACTCGTCGGTGTCCTTGGCGAAGAGCCCCTCACCATCGAACGGCATGTCCTCAATCGCCGCCTTCGCCTGAGGTGTAAGGTCCGAGGAACAGAGCCAGGCATGTCTCCGGAGGGCAATACTTGAGGCCATGGACTTGGCCGAACAGTCCGCCGTGTGTCTGGCCGAAGTAATCAATAGGCCCGCGACCGAGTGAGCCTCCTCTCTGAGCTGGTTGGCAGCTGGGGTCTTCTCCTGCGGGAGGTCAGCCAACAAGGGGGACATCCTTTCCATCAAGTACTGGATGTAGGCCCCCATGCAAGCGCTATAATTGGAGACCCTGAGTCCAAGGGCCGAGGCCTCGAAGATCTTGGCCAGCCCATCGATCTTCTTGGCCTCGCGGTCAGATGGAGAGGGAGAAGTCTTCAGGGTGAAGGACTTCTGGGACCCTTCCACAATAGCCGAGTTCTGCGGCGGGTGCGAATGGAGCCACTCCGCTGACGAGGGAGAGATCTTATAAATGGAGTCGATCTTCCTCGAGGTCGAGGGAATGATGGCAGGGTTCTGCCAAGACCTCTTGGTGATCTTCGCCAGTGACGGCAGGAACGGGATGGCTGCCAAGGTGAGTGCAGAGCCCTGCACACGCCTCTCCACCGGGTCGAGGGCCTCCTCTTCCAACCGGGTCACCTGGAGCTCCAAGGAGTTCGCCATCTCTATCACGTGTTCCCCGAACTGATGGACGTTGTTGGTCAGGGACACGGGGCCCGGCTGGTAGAACGTCTGGCAGACAGGCCTCTGTTCCTCGGTTTCGGAGTCGACAGGTGACGGAACTCAACCTTCGGGTTTGAAGTCCTGCTCCGAATCCGTGCTGGCCTCTACACATAACACGGAGCTTGATGGGGAGTAGGCTGTCTGGGTGGCTGCCTCTACTTGGCGGGCCTGTTCCTGCCTGGTGGGAACAGCTGCCAACACCTCCTCGCCAACTCTGGCGGAGACATCGAGCAGGCATCAGCGCTTGCCCCGAGGTCTATCCAAGGTTGATGGGTCAACCGCGACAAAATACCTGCCGGACTCACTGTTGTAATAGTATTCTGGCTCATCCTCCAATTCAGCCATCGGGGTCGGGGACCTCTGGGACCTCTGGCTCCGTTGAGGGGAGCACTGGGCAGGAGTCAGGCTGCGAGGAACGACGTCTCCCGACGGGAGGGTTGAACCTGGGGTGACACTTCCCTCAGTACGGTGGCGGACGGTATGGAGGCGGCCGTCTCAGTGGCAGGAATCCGCTTCGGTGTCGACACACATGGTAGCTCGGTGGCAGGAGTCTGTCTCGGTGTCAACGCACGTGGCAGCACGGTTCCCACGTCGGAGTTGGAGCAGGCCTTTTTACGGAGGGTTTCACCCTCAGAGGAGCACTTTTTCCGGAGGGAGTCCCCTTCGGTGGAATGCTTCCTCTTGGCAGAGGCCTTGGAGCTGGACTCCTTCAAGGAGGAAGAGCCATCTGCCTCACCCTGAGAAGGGATTTTCACCTTCTTTCTCCGACTCTCATCCCTGTGGTCTTTGCCCTGCCTGGGCTTGTCCTTAGCGTCCTTTTTGGAGGACTTGGACTTCTCACCCGCCTTCTTAGCCGATTTCTCGGCAGGGTGAGCCTCCGTCTCCCGGGGGGACTTGGAGGGACCAACAGGGTATCAAGGGTCGCCTTCTCCTGGGACTCACGAGACATCTTGGAAGCCGGAACGGATGCCTTGGAGGTCGAAGCCGGAACGGAGGTCGAAGGAAGGATCTCCTGCGGGGCCAAAGCTCGGTCCAGGAGGTCAGGGATCTACAGAGGGCACAGCTCTGGGTGTCGTGAGCTTCGCCCAAGCAGATCAGGCACATGTTGTGGGGGTCCGTGTGAGGGACCTTGGCCCCAAAAACAGCACAGTGCTTAAATGGAGCCGGAGACATCAAGTCCAAATCACAATCTGATATCGAGGGCAAGCAAGCCGAGAGGTCTAAACAGGAGCTGAGTCACAGACGAGGGAGAGTGGTCAAAAAACAAGCCGAAGATCCAAATGCTAAGAGAGACAAGCCAAGCGATTCCAACACTGTTCCTTTCGAGTAGCCTACGCAGCGGAAAAAAAGGAACTGGGGAAAAGAGCGGGAACAGGGCTTATATAGAGGACGGGCGAGGCTACCGCGAAAAAGTTGCAAGCCGCTTTTCTGCCCAGTGATTCCAGAGAGTTCCGAATTTGACTGCGCAGGCGCAGAGAACCCATTTGTATGATTCGCAGAGACCACGAAGAAGAAATTATAGTTCACACTAAAACAAACAGGAGTGCCACATCATCTGATTGTACTGATGTGCAACCTATAAACTGGACAAGAGGAGAAACAGAATGGTTTCCAATTGGTAAATAGGTCATACAAGGCTGCATTTTATCATCCTATCTAATTTGTAAGTAGAACACATCATACAGAAAGCAGGTTTAGACTAAGAGAAAATAGGCATGAAAGCTGGAAGACAGAACATGCAATTTAAGATATGCAAGACACCACATTATTGTTGAAAACGGCAAAGTCTTGGAACAACTACTGAAAGTTAAGGAAGAAAGTGCAAATACAGGGTAACTGTTGAATATTAAGATGCCAAAAATAATGATCATAGATGTTTTACACATCTCTAAAGGCTAACAAAGACATTGAAATGCAGGTAAATCTCATTTAATGAAGTAGATGTGTACTCTTTAGCAGAAAATTTGGCAGGAGAAATAAAAAGAATATGGGAATAATAAGGATAGGTTCTTACACCACAAAAAGTAACAGCAGTTCAAAATGTTTAATTGATGCTTTTATTCAAAACTAACAGTATAGTATGCACATGTGAAATGAAACAACAAGGTCAGGTAAACCTCACATGAGTAAACAAATGTATCTTCTACAGACCACTTGAAAGCACCTTCCAGAATGCTTCCAGAAAGTACTTTCTCTTTCACCAGCCTCCACATTTCTTATGATTTCCATTCTGGTGGCCAAATGTACAGTATAGCTTTATACTTCTTTAACATGCTGGGGGTAGTTGGTGAGACAGGCTAATTCACTTTCCCCATTGTTTCTGTTTTGCCATTCTTACATGCTCAGTAAAGGGTTCTAGAGGCAGCTACTGTTACTTTTTCTGTTGAAGGTAAGCACAGACAACTGCAGTAGGATTGCCTGAAAAGCATACCATTCTTCCTCAGCCCAAGCTTTATTGTACTGTTTACTGCACACATGCTGCAACCTGGCAACTGAATGTCTTTCTCCAGTCCTTCACCACCCTCCCAATGCAAATGCTGTTTAAAAGAAACCTCCAGCTGGAAAGAGGACAACAAATAAAGCAGGGTTGGGGTAGGCAGCAAATGATAGGCAGCCATGAATACGGGCATTGGCTCACCTTGTGAGATGTCTGTTTTCGGCGTTGAAGGCGGAGTCATCCTTGAAGGGGGGGTTGGTTTCCCCATTTTGCTCCAATCAGACAGAGTTAAAACAAAACTGGGCGTGCACCAAGGGAAACCATCCCCCTGCAGTTTCAGTAATTATCCAGCCGAGCCATAATAACCTAGAACTCAGAGTAACTGTAACTTAACTGTATAGATAACAATTTCTAATACCAACAGTAAAGAGGTCCTATTACTCCAGTAATTTTTAACCCTACCCCCCGAAAAAACACTGGGACCATTCCCCAGCATCGGGAGGGTAGGATGACTCCGCCTTCAACGCCGAAAACAGACATCTCACAAGGTGAGCCAATGCCCGTTTTTCCGGCGGTGAAGGCGGAGCCATCCTTGAAGGGGGACATACCAAAGCTCCCCAATGGGTGGGAAAACTGATATGACCTAATCTACAGAATGGCCTGCAGAATTCGTCTACCGAAAGACGCCTCCGCTGTCTGAAAGGCGTCAATCCGGTAGTGACGAATAAAGGTAGAAGGAGAAGACCAAGTCGCTGCCCTACAAATCTCTAATAAGGAGGCATTGGTAGCCAAGGCGGCGGACGTAGCAGCACTACAAGTGGAATGAGCAGTGATCTTCCCCTGAAGCATGGCTCCCGTGGAGGCGTAACACTTGGAAATGCAAGATCGAATCCATCTGGCCAAAGTAGAAGACACCTTCTGTCCTATGTACGCCTTGCTGAAAGACACAAATAAACGGTCAGATTTTTGCCACCGATGAGTGCGCTTGATATATATACGCAGAGCCCTGCGTACGTCCAACATATGCCAGGTCTTTTCCAGCTCTTTCTTAGGGTCAGGAACAAAGGAAGGTAGGACAATCTCCTGAGACCTGTGGAACGTAGAATTAACTTTAGTTAAAAAAGCGGGATCCAATCTGAGCAATACCGAGTCCTCCCTGAAAATACACAACTCCTTCCTAGTCGATAGTGCACCGAGCTCAGAGACCCTCCGAGCAGAAGTAATGGCTGTTAAAAACAGTACCTTCCACGACAAATACTTTAAGTCTACCGTTTCCAGAGGCTCGAATGGAGCTTTGGTGAGTGCCTGAAGGACAACATGAAGATCCCAGTTAGGGTACCTATGAACTGTAGGCGGTCTGATAAGAGAGGCAGCTCTTAGGAACTTCTTAACATATACGTGGTTAGATAACTTATGTGCCCTCGTAGACGGGAGAGCCGATGCAATGGCTGACACCTGCCTCTTAAGAGTGTTGGGCCTCAGACCTTTATCAAGACCATCCTGAAGATATTGAAGCAAGATGTCCACCGAGATTGCAGAAGGGGCAGTGTCGTGGTCCCTATACCATTGACAGATTGAGCGATACGAATATTCATATATCCTGCGAGTGGAGTCCCTACGTGACTGGATGATCGTGTCCGCCACCCTGGGAGACAGACCATCCTTTAATAACAACCGCCTCTCAATTTCCACGCGTGAAGGTCCAACCATTCCGGATTTGGGAAGGATACCTGCCCCTGTATCAGAAGGTCGTCGCGAATGGGAAGACGGAATCCTTCCAATGCCAGGTTTTTTATTTCTGCGAACCACGCCCTTCAGGGCCAATGTGGAGCTATTAAGATGATCGTGGCTCTTTCGTATCTTAGCTTCTACAGGCAGCGGGATATCAGAGCCATTGGTGGAAACGCGTACAAGAGGCCTTGTGGCCACGGTGAGTGCAGGGCATCTATCTGTTCCGCTCCCTGCGTTACGAACCTTGAAAAGAACCTGGGTACCTGATTGTTTGCTGGGGACGCGAACAGATCGACTAGAGGAATCCCGAACCTTTGACATATCAGGTTGAATGCCTCCGGATGAAGACGCCATTCCGCGTGATTTATCTCCGCTCTGCTTAGCCAGTCAGCTTTTGAGTTTAGATCTCCCTTGATATGCTCCGATTGAAGGGACAAGAGGTTTGCTTCCGACCAACGGAACAAGATGGATGCTTCCCTCATCAGGGACGGGGACCTTGTCCCTCGCCTGTTTAGATGCGCCTTTGTCGTCATGTTGTCGGTGCGTACCAGCACAGATCTGCCCCTCACGTGAGGATCGAACGCCAGGAGGGCCAACCTGACCGCCCTGAGTTCCAACCAGTTTATACTGTGCCTCCTTTCTTGCCGTTTCCATTTTCCCTGAGCACAGAGGTTGCCTATTGTAGCTCCCCAGCCCCTCAAACTGGCGTCCGTGGTCATCACCACCGGTGGAGGAGGCTGGATCGGTTGGCCTTGTCGGATCCGAGCAGAGGTCCACCATCAAAACGACTCTCTGACCTTGCGTGGGAGCAGGATTTGTCTGCGCAGGCGGTGACCTATCGCCCTCTGGTGAGGTAGGATTAGCCACTGCAACTCCCGAGAGTGGAAACGTGCCCAAGGGACACACTGGGATGCCGCGATCATAAGACCTTGAAGTCTCGCCAATAGGAGATCTGATGTTGGGTTCCGAAGAACCTGCCTTATGGTGTCGCGAATTGTTTTGAACCGGTCCGGCGGAAGAAACAGCATGTTGGAGGACGTACAGGTTGCTTACCTGTAACTGTGTTTCTTCGAGTGGTCATCTGTGCCCTCACACAATAGGGTTTGCGCCTGCGCAGAAGCTCCATTCGGAATGCTGAAAAGCTGAGCAGATTGGCGGGAGCCCCGCCCCTCCCATTCCCTGAGCATGCCCAATCCCGCCAATCTAGCTCCTCCTTCAGTTCAAGTCCGCCGCAAAAAGGCAGGGACCTGACCGAGGGGAGGTAGGGCGGGATTTGTGTGAGGGCACAGATGACCACTCGAAGAAACACAGTTACAGGTAAGCAACCTGTACTTCTTCTTCGTGGTCTCTGTGCCTCACACAATAGGGTGACTGAAAAGCTTACCTATGGAGGTGGGAAGGTCACTGCAAGATCGAAGAAAGGACAGCACGACCAAAACTGGCATCTCTCCAGGATCTGGAGTCCAGCCGGTAATGCTTCACAAACGTGGATGGCTGTGACCACGTAGCCGCCTTGCAGACCTCTGGCAGGGGAACACCTCTGAGGAAGGCAGCAGATGAAGCTGTAGCCCTGGTAGAATGGGCACGTACACCAACCGGGAGAGGACGTTTAGCCAGTTCATAAGCCAAAGAAATGGTTTGAGCAATCCACTTTGCAAACCGTTGTGATGAAACTGGGTTGCCTTTCCTGGCACCACCGTGACAAATAAACAACTTATTGGATAATCTGACTCTTGAGAACGCTGAACATAAAAGGCCAAAGCACGGCGAACATCCAGGGTGTGCATAGTCTTTTCCAGAGGCGAAGAAGGATCTGGATAAAAATTAGGAAGCACAATCTCCTGGGAGAGGTGAAACGGAGAAACCACTTTAGGGAGGAAGGAAATGTCCGGTCTGAGGACCACCTTGTCCCTATGAAAAGTCAAGTAAGGCTCATCCGAGCGTAGGGCCGTCAGTTCAGAGGCACGTCTGGCTGAAGTTATGGCCACAAGAAAAGACACTTTGAGTGTCAGCACTCTCAAGGAAGCAGAGCCCAAGGGCTCAAATGGGGGTCTCATAAGCTGTGTAAGCACTAGAGAGAGAGACCAGGCCGGAGCCAGTGGTGGCAATGGTGGATAAAGGTGATGTAGTCCCTTGAAGAACCTCTTCAACGTGGGTGACGTGAAGAGGCGAGCTGATCGTGAGCCGGGTGGTTGGTTGGCTACAATAGCCGACAAGTAGACCTTGAGGGAAGAGAAGGCCAGGCCTTGATCCCTGAGGTGCAGCAGAAAATGCAAAACAGTACTAAGGCTCACAGGTGAGGAAGGTTTGGATCTAGCCTCCGCGAAGGCACAGAAACGCTTCCACTTATATGCATAGGATCTCTTGGTGGAGTCCTTTCTCGAGGCAGACAGGACCCTGAGCAAGTC
The DNA here is from genome assembly GCA_034509955.1 of Urosaurus nigricauda. Classification (NCBI taxonomy): domain Eukaryota; kingdom Metazoa; phylum Chordata; class Lepidosauria; order Squamata; family Phrynosomatidae; genus Urosaurus; species Urosaurus nigricauda. Next base: position 1,224,956 of record JAOEGL010000014.1, read on the forward strand.
AGGAGACTCTATGGCTGGATCCTCCACGCCGTCATCCGTAGATTGACCAAGTCCGGATGTAAGACCGCTTCCTTGGAGTGAGACAGAAGGTCGGGCCACTTCGGCAGGTGGAAGTATTGGCCCTTGGCCAAGTGAAGAAGAGGAGTGAACCAGGGTTGTCTCGGCCAGGATGGAGTCAACAGTATGGCATCGGACCGATCCCTGGCCATCTTGGCCACCGTCCTGGAGATCAGAGGAAAGGGCGGAAATGCATACAGAAGGCCTCGACTCCAACTGCAAAGGAAGGCGTCCCCCATGGAACCTCGTCCTTTGCCCGCTCTGGTGTAGAATGCCTGGCACTGGGCGTTCTCCGGTGTGGCAAACAGGTCCACTGAGAGAATTCCCCAACGAGACGTCAGAAGATTGAAGGCTGGGCTCGACAGAGTCCATTTGTGCTGCAGCACCTTGTCCCTGCTGAGGGAGTCTGCCAGCACATTTTCCTTTCCTGCCAAGTGAATGGCCACTGGATGAATGGATCGGTGGTGGCACCATGTCCACAGCTGCTGGGAGAGACGCAAGAGGACTGGAGAGTGAGTTCCTCCTTGCTTGTTGATGTACCAAACAGTGGTTGTGTTGTCTGATACTACCTGCACAACTCTGTGGAGGAGATGGTTTTCGAATGCCCTGAAGGCTTTGATGACTGCCAACAGTTCCAAGGCATTGATGTGCAGTTCTGCCTCCTGTGCAGACCACAGTCCTTGTACACACAAGCCGTTGAGATGTGCGCCCCATCCTGACATGGACGCGTCTGTAGTGACCATCCTGGACGGTTCTGGCGTTTGGAAGGGCATCCCTTTGAGGATGTTGGAGGGAGACGTCCACCACTTGAGAGAGTCTCTGACATGAGGTGGCAACGAGAGTCTCTTGGACGGATTGTCCCTCAGGTGATCGAAGGAAGCCAGGAACCAAGCTTGGAGAGGCCTGAGCCTGAGACGAGCCAGGTAGGTCACCGCTGTAGTTGAGGCCAGGTGGCCTAGCAGTCTCTGAATGTCCTTTGCAGACGGACGGTGAGAGTGAAGGACAGATCGCAGCTGTTCCCAGAGGGCCTCCACCCGTCTGGTGGGAAGGTAGGCTCGACCCATCACAGAGTCCAGGGACGTGCCTATATAGTCTATCACCCTCACAGGGTGGAGAATGGATTTTGGCAGGTTGACTTTGAGTCCCAAGTCTGCTAGCAGATCCAAAGTGTACTGGACGTCTTTGTACAGTCGTGACTTGGAGGACGACACCAGAAGCCAGTCGTCGAGGTAAGGGAAAATCTTTATTCCTTGAAGACGAAGGTGAGAGATGACCACCGCCATGCACTTTGTGAACACTCGAGGAGCGGTGGAGAGGCCGAAAGGAAGAACGGTATACTGATAGAGATCTCCATCTATGGCGAAACGGAGATACTTCCAATGTTGTGGTCTGATGCTGATGTGGAAGTAAGCATCCTTTAGGTCTATGGATGCAAACCAGTCCCCTTGGTGCAGGAATGGCAAGATGGATTGGAGAGTCACCATCTTGAACTTGCGAATCGTGATGTATGAGTTGACGCCTCTCAGGTCCAAGATGGGGCGGAGACCTCCTCCTCTCTTCGGAACTGTGAAGTACCTGGAGTAGAAGCCTTGGTGTTTGAAGCACGGTGGAACACATTGAATGGCTCCTTTGTCGAGAAGGGAGGAAATCTCCTCCAGAAGAGGAGGAGAGGAGGGAGTGGAACAGAAAACGCCATTTGGTGGAATATTTGAGAACTCTATGGCGTATCCCAGGTGGATGATGGTAAGCACCCAGGAATCCGTGGTGATCTTGGACCAGTTCTCGTAAAAATGGCGAAGTCTGGGGACTGAGGAGAGGGTGACTGGCAAACAAAAATTGGGTGTCGCCTCCAAGAGCCCGTCAAAAGTGCGACTTGGAAGATGGTTTCCTGGAAGGCTGTTGCTGCTGACGCTGCTGGCCTTGCCTTTGTTGTTGTTGCTGCTGTTGCTGCTGCTGAGGTTGTCTGTAAGGCCTCCTATTGTAAGGCTGGGTCCTATAAGTAGAGGACGGGGCCGAACGAGAACGGGTGAAGCCAGGGTCGTAAGGCCTTTGGCGCCAGACCCGACTAGATGAGGGCTTGTAAGGTGTCAGCCCAAGTCTCTTCCCGTTCAGACGAGCCTTGGCCATGGTGTCAAGGGATTCGTCAGTCTTGGCGGCGAATAGGCCTTCACCATCAAAAGGAAGATCTTCGATCTTGGACTTAGCTTCCTCGGACACGGAAGTAGACCTCAACCAGGCGAAACGGCGGAGTGCCACTGCACCGGCCATCACTTTCGCAGAACAGTCCACAACATGTCTAGCTGAATGCACTTCCTGAGCAATGAGGGAGAGTGCCTCAGCGTAAAATTCCTGAGCTGCCTCTTGTTGTGCCTGAGGCAGGTAGGGAATGAAAGCAGCCATACGATCCCACAGAAACTTCTGATAGCCGGCCATGCAACCTTGCATATTGGCGACCTTTGCTGCCAAGACTGCAGAGGAGTAAAAACGACGACCAAAGATGTCCATCCTTCTGCCATCTTTGTCTACGGGGGCAGAGTGAGACTTGCCTGTGGACTTACAGGTAGATTCCACCACCAGGGAGTTAGGGGCCGGGTGGGTGAACAGGAACGGTGCTGTATCTGACTGCACCCGATACAAAGAGTCAAGCTTCTTAGAAGCAGGTGGTGTCGAGGCTGGCTTGTTCCAAGAGGCCACCATAATGTCGGAGAAAGAAGGCAAGAATGGAATGACCGCTGGTTGCTGGGGACGCACCACGAGGCCATCGATGGGGTCCCTGGGAGGTTGGGCCGTCTGCGCCGTTTGGAGGCCCACTGCCCTTGCCATCCTGTCGACAATTCCAGTGAAGAGATGGAGGTCTTCGACAGGCGAGCCCGGTGTCTGGTCCTCAACTTCCTCATTGGGAGAGGAGATGGCAGGCTGTGGGGAGTCGGGACGGTTGTCCGTCTCTCCCGTGGATTCCTCCGTGGACTGGGAGGCTGGCAGTTGCGGATCCACATAAGGCTGTGTTGGCGCCGTAAGGAAGGTCGACGTCGAGGCGTCCGCGTAACTGATTGGAGCGGAGACTGACGACGTCGAAGTAGTAATCGCAGCTGAGGCCGAGACGGTCATAATGGCACCCGATTCCGGGGGTTTCGACACCGTAGCTGTCGAGGCCGGCGGGGGTGATATGGCCCTATATTCGGTTCGGGACCGAGAGGGAGAGGGAGAACGAGATCGAGATCGTGAGAAGTCTCCGACGTGGAGGTCACGGACATGGTACCGATCCCGGTACGAAGGAGAGTAGGAGCGGTAGGATGGATGACGCTCTCTCCAATATGATTCAGCCCGATGTCGCGCCAGAAAGGAGGCCGACGAGTGGGGCGAGTCGAAGTAGTGCTCCTCAAAAGGTTCCGGAGACTTCCGGGGTGGAGGAGATGGGAACCGCAGCCTGTAAATGCGCTCCGAAGAGGCTAGGATTTCCTTCGGTGGCACAGAGGTCGGAGCCGAAATAGGCGAAACAGTAGAGACCGAGGTCGAGACCGTCCCCGTAGGGGCGAGGACCTGGGTAGATGCAGTCTGAAATGCGGGTTCCAAAGTCTCCGGCGCCGAGTCTAGTACAGTGACCGGGGCCGGGACTGAGAGGTCAATGGCCGAAGGCTGTCTTAGAAAAGACATGGCCAGGTTTGCCTGGGCAGCCACCGAGGCAACCGAAGTAAGGACCTCCTTATGCTTATGCTTTTTAGCTTTCGGCTTCTCCAGCTCGATGGGTGGAGGCCACTTCTTGTGCTCTCTGTGTTGCCCTTTGGGGCGAGACATAGTAGTCGTGGTCGAGGCCGACGCCGAGGAGGCTTCTGTCGGTGTCGACGTCGACGTCGGTCTTTTGATTTTCGGAATCCTCGGGAACTTAGAGATGGGAAGACGTCCCAAAGGGTCCGTAGACGGATCCGAGGAGTGGGAAACCGAAAGGGCCTTTTCCCACAGATGGGCCTTGAGCCGGTCCGCTCTTTGGCGAAGCGTGGCGGGGTTAAAAGTCTTGCAATGCTTGCATTTCTCCGGGATGTGGGAACTGCCTAAGCAGAAAATGCACTTCGAGTGTCCATCCACAACCGGGATTTTACCGCCACAGTCGGAACATTTCTTGAACGGGGCGGCCATAAGAGGCCGGTCCGATCGCAAGGGGCCCGTCCGGGCCAAAACCCTCGAGTTCCGAACAAAAAAGGGGCAGCTCAAGGAAAAAAATGGGAGTAACGAAAAATAAATGAAAAATAAAGAAAAATAAAGAAAAACTGAAAAAGAACAAAGTCTAGCTACTCAGCTTTCGTCGCGATGAAGAGCACTCCGAAGGAGATGTTACTCTCGCAGCGGACGAAAGAGAACTGAAGGAGGAGCTAGATTGGCGGGATTGGGCATGCTCAGGGAATGGGAGGGGCGGGGCTCCCGCCAATCTGCTCAGCTTTTCAGCATTCCGAATGGAGCTTCTGCGCAGGCGCAAACCCTATTGTGTGAGGCACAGAGACCACGAAGAAGAAATATCTATGATAACACCCAAATGATGAAGGCGCTGAGACGGCACAAGGTGGCTCTTCACAAGATTTACCAGAAAACCATGGTGAAGCAAGGAGGCAAGAATGAAATTGACATCTGTCGTGCCCTGCGCCATGGAGGAAGAAGCAACCAAGATGTCGTCCAAATAAGGAAAGACTCAAAGGCCTTGAGTCAGCCAATGGGCCACCAGGGCTATTAGGATTTTTGTGAATACTCTTGGTGCCGAAGACAAACCGAATGGAAGCGCTCTGTATTGAAGGTGCAGGCCGTGGTAACAAAAGCGCAAGAACCTGCGAGAATCGGGGTGAATCGGAATATGCAAATAAGCCTCCGTAAGATCCAGAGACGTGAGAAAATCCCCCTGATGGAGGGCCTCTGAGATGGTCTTGAGCGTCTCCATCCGGAACTTGCGCTTTTATCATGAACCTGTTGACTCTTCTTAGGTTCAATACAGCTCTCCACGACTTGTCCCTTTTGGGAACCAGAAAGATGTTGGAGTAAGATCCTGTTGATCTCTCTGATGCTGGAACTGATTAGATGGCCCGAATCTGAAGCAGGTGGTTGATGGCCTCCAACATCAGCTGATGTTTGTGTGGCCTTCGAGATATGGGAGTTATCATAAACCAGTCCTTTGGCTCGTGCCGAAGTTCCAATTGGTAGCCCTGCTTTAGGGTGTCCAGAATCCACCTGTCTGATGTAATCGAGGACCATAACTGGGCGAAGGACTGGAGCCTGCCTCCCACCTTGGTCCCTGAATAGTCATGCGGACGAATTGCGTTGCTTTCCTGGACCACTAGATGAGGCTTGACCTGGGGAGCCACGCTTTCCAAAGGGCTTGTTGTACTGAGACTTGGAGAAATGTCTCTGCTCAGACCACCGCAGGCCGCTACCCCCGCTACCTCGCCCTCGAAAGGAACTCTGGTAAGACTTGGAAGGACGAAAGGAAGACTGTCCCTGCCGAGCAGTCTTCCTATCCTCCTTGCGGGGAGCAGAGGGCAGAGCTTTCTTCTTATCTTTAGTTTCGACCAGCACTGGCTCCAGTGCCTCGCCGAAAAGCTTACCACCCCCAAAGGGAGCCATGGTTAGATTTTGTTTGTTTATCCCCTGACCTAGTCTGGTATTACCCCTAGGCACTTCGAGTAAAAGATCCTTGGCCCAAAGGTGTGCCGCCCTAGTCAAAATGGAGGTAGAGGAAGCTGCTCTGATTGCAGCGGAAGATGCCTCAAAGGACCTCTTGAGGGCCGAATCAGCTCTCTTGTCCTCAGGTAATTTTAGTGAGTCCTCCCCATCCTTAGAATATATGGCCGAAGTGACCAAAGACGCCACCGGCGCATCCACTAGGGGAATCTGTAGCTTGGACATGATAGTTTTTGGGAGGACATAAAACCTCTTAACTGAACTAGGATAAGGCCTGATTGTGGCCGGCTTTGACCATTCCTCCTTTACCACTCTCATAAATTCTGATGGGAAAGGAACCTCATCGCCCACAGGCCCAGGCTCTGGGAATGAATCTTTCTTCCCTCTAGGAAGGTCATCAACCCCTTGAGAAGATGCCTGGGGTTTGGATTCCAATTCCAAAACCCTAATGGCCTTTTTTAACAAAATAGAGAAATCGTCTGCGCAGAAAAGTCTGGCTGAAGACGCCGGAAGAGAGGCCACAACCTCGTCCTCCTCTGACAATTCCCCTTCCTCCAACTCTGAATCAGATTGGGCTGAGTGGGAATTAGAAACAGAAACCTCATCTGAGGAACTCTGATGTTCTATTCTGGCTTTCTTGGGCTTGCCACCAGATGGCGATCTGCTCCTGCGTTTGGGCTCCCTAGATCTCTTTCCCGCCCGCAGCGATTTCCCGCCAGATTTTAAATTTCGCGCTACTGGCCGTTTGGGCGGGAAGCACTCCCTCTCAATGAGGGGAATAGGGTCCCTGGGAGATCTAACCTGGGGGGGAGGAGGAGGAATCCCTGGTTACCCTGCGGCCCGAGGCACCCCTAACAGTGGGTCTGGCTGGGCCCGCTCTCTCTCTCTTCCTGGCCACGGCCTCGGCCTGAGCGGCGGCCGAAACAGATGCGGCCTGCTGGGTCAACAGGGAGGACAGGAGGGAGACCAATTCAGGAGGTAAGGACTGGGAAATCGAGCCACTTAGAGCGGCGGTACTCACGGCCCCTCCGTCGCCGTCCTGAGCAGCCGCTCCCTCCCGATCTCAGGACAGGATCAGGCGGCCGGGCGCGCTTGAGCGCGGAGACAAGGGATATCCCTCCTCCGGCTCCGCCGCGCGGTTCCCCGACCGCGCCTCCGACTCCAGGGTCCTGTCCCCTCTGCACTGGTTCCTCCGCGGAATTCCGGACTCTCCGGACATGCCCGGGGAATCTGATTCCTCGGAGTGGGCACTCTGGGATGCCATCCGCCACTCCCGATCCTCTCGCTAAACTGCGGAGTTAGATAACGACAGGGCTGGAGGAGATAGCTCTTCCCTTCCTCTCGCCTTTCTATCCTTTCTCTTTTTTTTTTCTTTTTTTTTTTTCTTTTTTTTTTTGGAGCTAGCCAAAAAGCAGCCTGTTTGGAGCGAGGCAGAAACAAAACTGAAACTGCAGGGGGATGGTTTCCCTCGGTGCACGCCCAGTTTTGTTTTAACTCTGCCTGATTGGAGCAAAATGGGGAAACCAACCCCCCCTTCAAGGATGGCTCCGCCTTCATCGCCGGAAAAGAACTAGATTAGATCCTCAAGTGTAAAGGTATATTATTGAATACTAAAGTTAGGATTGTCCATGCCATCATATTTCCTCTTTCCATGTATGGTTATGAAAACTTGAGAAAGCCAACAAGAGGAAAACCAACTCCTTTGAAATGTGGTGCTGGAGAAGAATTTTATGGATACCATGGGCTGCTTAACAGACAAAACAATGGTCCTAGGGCAAGTCAATCATTAGAAGTGATGATAACTAAACTAAGGCTGCCATATTCTGGACGTACCATGAGACAATGTGACTCATTGGAAAAGAAGATGATGCTTGGTAAAGTGGAAGACAAAAAAAAAAAAAAAGGAAGGTTGAATTGATTTAATCAAGCCCTGAGTTTGCAAGACCTGAGCAGGGCAGTGGACGACCAAGGGGCTCTTGGAGGATCCTCATTCATAGGGTCACCATACGGCAAAGTCGATTTGATAGTAATCAACAACGCCACAGGGCTACTGAAATCAGAGAATCATAGAATTGAAATGATTAAGGCATAATTGGCAAAGAGTAGCCTGTGGATCACCCATGGCCTACAAGTGTTGTAAGTGTGGCTGAAGACCACAGAAAAGGCCCTTCACACCATCTATGGGGCAGTTTCATTATATTTCCCCACCAATTTTTCAAAATCAGAAGTGATTTCCAATCATTTCTGGTTTTGAAAAAAAGAAGAAGCTTAAAACATATCTGAGGGGGTAAACTCACAGCAAAATTGCCTCTACTCCTCCTTAAAGGACATCTGTGGTCTTTTTTTTAAAAGCAATATATATGCAGACCCTGGATTAAAGTAATTAAGAAATGCTCTTTGTGAAATCTAAAGCATATATAAAAAGGTATTACTGATTTATCATAAATTTATCAGCACAGACTGGGGAAGGCAAAGGGAAATAAGAGATACTTCATTCTCAAATTGGCTTGCACATTACCTTGTAGCTGCAGGGGCTGTCCTGCAGTGAGCTGGCGAAGTTGACTATGAGACAAAGTAAATTTGTTGCCCTGAAACTGCAGTGTCACAGGAGTCTCTGGCTGAGCAATTCTGCCCTGTGCTCCTGCAATGGAAGCCAGCTGGGCTATTTTGACCACTTCACCACCTGTGGAAGGGAGACAGAAATGCAATTAAAAGGGAGGGACTGCCTTCCAAAGATGTCAAGTTTTCTTTTGTTTTGGTTAGTAGAACTGATGCTGAAGCCACCCCCATGCAGAAATATAGGCAGCGCAGAAGGGGAAAGTGTCATATAAAAGTTCTACAGGTACTGCTTTGATACAGGTGATAGGATGAATGGTTTTTGTTTTGATTCTTTGGAATGTAGAATATATGGTGGAATGGGGGAAGCAACGTTACCTTTCCACTTTTACAGGCAACAAGAGTAACCTGAAAAAACTCATGTGACACTTGAGATAGTAGAAAGTCATCAAAATCAGACCACTACTGCCTTTTCAAAAGCAAAACCCATGACTGGAAGAGATACCAAAAAGTTCACAAGGACCGCCAGTGAATTTTTCAGGTTTCATGAAATACATCTGGAGCAAGGGTTCATTTTTATTTTGTGTACAAACCGCTTTTAAGCTAATAAAAATTTAAAAAGATAAATTATGGACTGTGCTGTAGTAACACCAGCATATTTGATGACAAAACTCTACTGAAAGTATTTTGTAATGAATTTTCACAATGTGACAAGTTTATCTCCTATATATCCTTACTTTCAAAACCAGTTGTACCTCACAAGAAGTTAAAACCAAATTAAAAACTTATCCATAAAATTGTTTTAGATAAAGGAAGGGGATATTAATCAAACTTTTTAATATCTGTAGACACTGATCCTCAGATCAGGTTCAGTACATCAGAAAAAAGTTTCAAAAGAAAAAGGATCTAAAATTTTGATATTTGAACTGTGAAACTTCAAGCTTTTGCAAAGGCAGTTCATTCTCTCAGAGATTAAAACATTAGTACATCAGTGTTCAATATTCTCTAGACATGCTAGTAAGGCAGTGCACATACAGTCTGAAGCAAAACCAATTCATTATACTTCACATCCCCATCACCACCCCAACCCCCACGCCAATAGTTGCAGCTTGCCTCCAAGGAAGTCGAGAAGCCTTCTTAGCAGGATAAGGTTAGTGTTTTCAAAAAGAAAGAGAACCAGATTAGGGAGAGGGTTAAAAAAAAGAAGTTTCTGGGTCCGAAGGAAGTCTGGCCAGCGGAGGAAACATGCAAAAATTAGGAGATTAAGTTGACACCACTAATGTATGCCCACAGCAATTTTCAACTGGGTTTTCTTATCCAATTTTTGGATTGTTTTCCCTTAGTCAAATAAGCAAAGTAAAATAGTGAGCAAAGCTACTCAGAAGAGTGAAGGGGTGGGCGGGGGTCCGGGGGGGGGGGGATGGAGAGAACCAAACCAAACCACTGCAACAAATTGTTCTGTACACATTTTTAGGGTGCCTATAACTTAACCTCAGGGAAATTTTGAAAAATAAATAAAATATAAAGATGGGAGAAACCTGGAGAGGGGAGGGGATGGGCACTTACTAGGCAACCGTGCCTGAGCCTGAGAGGTTAATACCAGCCTCTGAGGCAGCACACTCTGTTGAATGGTGTGTGGGGGGGCCTGTGGCTGAGCCTGGCCTATCTGTAACATCTGTGCAGTGGTCTGAGCCCGCTGTTTTGCAGGATTGGCTGGGCTAGTTGCTGTGGTGAAGGTCACTGCTGGATGCTGTCTTGAAGGAACATTGATGGAAGCCTGAGTTGTCTGAAACTGTGATGCTGCGGAGGAGGATACGGCGGCGGCTGCAATCAATAAGGTTGGGTGGTGCAAGCAATTAGAGTCCATCCTGATTTTTTAAGGGTTATTAGCATTGGAGATTTTTTTTTTTCAAAAGTTTCAGCCTAAGTAAAGGAAGGAAAATCCCTTGTTTCACAGGCTGTACATACCAACAGGAGTTTAAATACTGATCGTGTCACAAAGGTTGTAACTTCATGCTTAATGAATCAGACATATTTGCTCATTACACTCATACAGACTGCAGTTACACACTCATTATACATGAACACCCATACTCGCCTTGGAGGTGAGCTGCTCTGTGTGTTTTTATGGAGCTTATAACTGCAGCAGTGGGCAAGAACATGTTGAGTGGCTATTAGTTTGTTTGCAAAACCATTTGTATGAACATGGGATTCTCAAGCTCTGCCCAAAACAAGCCTTCCACAGACAAATAAAATCAAAGACAGATTTAAAACATGAATCCTCACAATCTCATCTCATATTTAAGACTAAATAAATAAATAAATAAAGATTGTAGCCTTGAAGTGCTCACTTTCAAAGCATATTGGAACATTCAGAAAAACGCATATAGTAGAGCCCTTCTGAAACAATTCAGATAAAGAGACGTGGAGCTTGATTTGACTTAAATACTCTCTGTCCATTAGAAGACTTCTGAAAAAGGACATGTGTAGACAACTCCAGTTCAATCTGGTTTCAGGCCTGGCTATGGAAAAGAGACAGTCTTGATCGCCTTGGTGGATAACCTACGGAGGGAACTGGACAGCAGCAGTGTGTCCCTGTTGGTTCTCCTGGACCTCTCAGCGGCTTTCGATACAATCGATCATGCTATCCTTCTGAGTCGCCTCTCTAGGATGGGGTTTGGAGGTACTGTTCTACAGTGGCCCCGTTCCTTCCAGAAGGTGGTACTGGGGGACTCCTGTTTGACCCCCTGGCCATTGACCTGTGGGGTCTCTCAGGGTTCTGTGTTGTCCCCTATGCTGTTTAACATATATGTGAAACTGCTGGGGGAGGTTGTCTGGAGTTTTGGGGTACGGTGTCATCAATATGCAGATGACACTCAACTCTACTACTCCTTCCCACCTCAATCCAAGAAGACTATCCTGGTCCTAAACCATTGTCTATTTTCAGTAATGGGCTGGATGCGGACAAACAAGCTGAAACTTAATCCAGGCAAGATAGAGGTGCTCCTGGTCAGTCGGAAGGCAGATCAGGGAACAGGGATTCAGCCTGCGTTAGGTGCACCCTTGAAGACACAGGTTCATAGTCTGAGAGTACTCTTGGACTCAGCTTTGAACCTGGAGGCCCAGGTCTCTGCTGTGACCAGGATGCTTTCGCACATTTAAAAATTGTGTGCCAGCTACACCCATTCCTTGAGAAGCCAGATCTGGCCATGGTGGTACATGCCTTGGTTACATCCTGTTTGGATAACTGTAATGGGCTCTACATGGGGCTGCCTTTGAAAAGTGTTCGGAAAATTCAGCTGGTTCAAAGAGCTGCTGCCAGGCTGTTAACAGGGGCAGATTACAGAGACCATATAACGCCCCTGTTGAAACAGCTTCATTGTCTGCCAGTTTGTTTCCAGATACAATTCAAGGTGCTAGTTGTCACCTATAAAGCCCTACATGGCTTAGGTCCACACTATTTGACAGACTGTTTCTCCTGGTATGAACAAGCCCAGAGTCTGAGATCTTCTGGAGAAGCCCTTCTCTCCGTTCCAACACCATCACAAACATGGTTGGTGAGGACACAAGAGAGGGCCTTCTCGGTGGCTGCCTCTAGACTCTGGAACTCCCTGCCCAGGGAGATCAGAATGGCTTCCTCCTTGATGGCCTTATGCCGGCAGGTGAAGACTTACCTGTTCATACAGGCGTTTAAGGGACTGTTATGAGGACAGGCCGAGATGTTGGACCATTTTTAAAACATGTTTTAATTGTACTGTTTTTAATGCTGTGAAGCCGCTCTGAGTCCCACTCCATAATAATAGTCCTGCCATCTATCTGACAATGAAGGCAGAGACTCCTCCTACATTAGTTACTCCTTCCCCTTGAAAACTAGTATGTCAGCTAAGAGATCAGGCTGGAATCCTGCTTACCAACAGGCCAGCTTTCTTCACAAAAAAAGACTTCATCATGGAAAAGCATTCAAATGTGTAATTCACTACCTGTATTGCCAATTGGAATGGCCCCAGAAAAAGAGTTAATTTGTGTTGTTACTTTTTTTAAAGGCTTAAGTGAGATGGAGCAAGGGGTATGTGCAAGCTTAGAACAAACTTTCACAGGACACCCCCCAAAACCTAATTGTTCTTGTGGGAGGGAGCACAGCAACCTGTCCTCAGTCTCATAAAGACACCCGTAAAAAGTGCTGTGGTTAGGACAAGCTTACACCTTTCCCTCTGGGAGGCTCATTCTGAGTATAATAATTCCATGCCACTAATGAGCAATTCAGACAGCTAAATCAGCCAGTTCCCAATCTAGGTAGACTGGAGTCATGAAGAGGGCAACAGGCAGCAAAGAAAATCTTATGCATACTTTACCACATATCCAGTTTGGAATCACACAGTTTTTATTATCTGTCCATTTGGGGAATCTTGCAATGGCCTGCTAAATACTGATAAGAGCAGCAGGCCAAGTTCAAGGGGAAGCAATTTTCTTACTGCCATTGAACTTTATGTGGACCCACTCAATGTATATATTCAGCATGACAATAAGTTTTAAGAACAGACTTGAATTAGGAGTGGGGGAAGTTGGGGAAGAGAAAGTAAACAATTTTAACAGCCTAGAACTGTGGTGGTGAACCTATGTCATGTGAAGCCATTTTGGAGGGCAAGCAGAGAGATGGGAGAGCAGAGGACATCTAAAGGCCTGGGAGGGCAAGGAAGAGGAGTAACAGACGCATGCCTGTTCCTCTTCTCCTCACCCATCTTCCTGGGCCTTTAGCTGTCTCCAGGGAAGTCCCATCCCCAGAAGGCAGAAGTCCTGCCCCCTGGAATTCCTATTTCCCCCCCCCCCAAAGTTCCGCCCCTGGCTAACATCTGGTGCTGGAACACCTTTGGGTCTGGGCACTCGGTCCCTAAAAGGTTCACCATCACTTGCTTAGAACATAGCAAAAAAATAGCATTTACATTTCTATACCACTTCATAGTGAACTAAGCACTCTCTAAGCGGTTTACAATGTGTAAGCCAATTGCCCCCAACAAGCTGGGTACTCATTTTACTGACCTACAAAAGGATGGAAGGCTGAGTCATGCAGGGATCGAACTTACAATGTTGTGGCTGCAATACCAGCATCTAACCACTGCACCACCAGGGCTCATCAACATCAGTATTCAGCATAAAACATCAGCATTCACATTCACAGACACATGTTGAGAGGTACCAGAATAGCAATAACTTTCTTACCTTGATTTGCAGATACTGTAGCCATAGGTGATCTTCCTCGCACCTGTCCCTGTTGGGCAACTGTAGCTGTGGTTGTTGTGCGTTGCACTTGAACACTGGGGAAAGTTGCAGTCCTGCCTTCAGGTTTTTGTCCATACTGAACAGGTTGGAATAACCTGAAACATTTATTGGTATCAATATTACCTCCCACAACAGGAACACAGACATTATACAGAAATCACACAGATTTTCCTTTGTGGCACATATTTTAGTCACAGGAAAAACTTGTGAAAGTTTTACCACACAATTAGTAGTGGAAAAGAAACCTTGTAACATTGTCACATCTGTTCTACAGAACTTGGGACAAAGATATCATCCTTAAACTTACATTTTAGAAATTTAAAATATCATTAAAGTAATTTAAAAATCACTACGAGATGGGAGAATCTAGCTTAACATATTGTCCAAACCAAGGATCATGGCTTGTCACTCTTACACAAGCCAGCCTTTATAAGCAAACCTGGTTCATGCTCTTACCTTGAAAACAGAGTAACAAACCAGGACCCAAGATTTAGATGACACTATAGTGTCTCTATAGACACTGTCTATAGAGCAGTTTTTGCTTACTTGGCACTAGAAGAAGCCAAGCTAGGAAGATCTGCATGTCTCAATGCACAGCTTGTTCATGAAAAAACTGGACAGGATTCTGGATTATTTCTTTCTGCTGATCTGTACTTTCAATAGCCTTTCCCCAGTATCCTTCTTCCATTTCAAGTACAACAGCAAAACTTCTCCACCAGCAGAAGGCAAAGAGAGGCATTATTTTTTACATAGAGCATACCTGCTTGGCTTCAGTTTTATTGGATTAGGTCTTGGGGGAGGTGGAGGAGAAGTATAGATTTCTTCAATAAGCTTTCTGGTCACTTTTTGCCTTGGCAGCACTTGCACCTCATAGCGAGTCATCTTATTCTCAAGTCCAATCAAATCGAAAAGACTTAAATCTGTAACCTACAGAGCAGTGAAGTTAATATTAATATCTCACTTGTTTTAAATTAGTACTAAGAGCTAATTATAAGGTGAAACAAGTAGCAATTCAATAACATTTAATTTAATTTTGGATTGTTTTAAATTAAATGTTATTGAATTGCTACTTGTTTTAACAGTTATTGCAGTAAAAAAACCTCTTTAAATCAAAATGGCTTTCAATTTTGCTAAAAGACAAAAGAGAGGATAAAGTTTATTTTCCATAGAGAGGATTCTCTAAACCTTGCAGCCACCACTATGAAAACCCTGCTAGAGATAGAAAGATCAAGTTCTGAACAGGATACCACAATCTGATGGTGGGGGAAATGTCTCACAGACAGAAGTTGTCTTTATTTTCAATAGATGGGGTTATCAAGAAGACAAGTATAGACCTGAATCTTAAAGTGCACCTTTAACTGCCTGTCATATAGATCCTGCAGACAAAAAATGTAAGGCACCTGGAGACAGTGCTGTAGTGGAGCCAAAATCTGCCCACAGCTCTTTACACTGGGCAGCCCTTTACACTGGGCAGCCCTTATAACAAAGTTGCTGCAGGCAGTGTTATACGTCTGTGAGAAGAGCAAAAAGAAATGTACTGGTATCTATACATGGCCCCCAAAATATACAAGGTGTCCAACTCCATATGCATGCACAAAAAATACACACCCCATTCTGGCACTGCAGGCACTTTGCCAGTTTAAACAAACAAACAAAACCCCTCAGTGCTTGAACATTGCCATGCTTAAACCTTGGCCTTTCAGATATTTGGGACTTCAATGCCCAGAATCTATATAGTTTCTGGAAAATGCATTCCAACAATGTCTGGAGGACCAAAAGTTGAGAGCCACTGCTGTAAATTGGTGTGGCTTTACACATTGAAGCAGAACGGCAGCAATCTCCTGACACCTCTTTCTCAATATAGCTCTCCATTAAACTAATTGCAGGCCATGGACACCCACACTTAATTCATAGGAAGGTAAGATTACTTTACATAGACTTGTAGCATTAAGACCACACAATATTCTTACATTCTTTCAATGATTGCCTTGCAATTGCTTAGCTCACCTTCCAAAGATTATGTTCTAGTGCTTTTAATACCAGTGAAATAGTTATATACTGCAGTGACTCTGTGACATAGGAAGAACTGGAGAACCGAGGGCTTATGAGATCAGGATGGTTACAGATCTTTTGCAGCTGCATCAAAACATGAAGAACACTAACAAAATGTCCACTTTTGAGAGCATCTTGGGTTCTGCCAAAAAAAGGAAAAAGAATGTCACTAACTTAAAGGACAGGTTTCTGTAACTACAGTTCTTCAAATTCCATCTGTGCATGCATGCATGTATATGTGTGTGTGTGCATGTGTATACAAAGGCATGAATCATTGGAAAAGGCAATGGTGCTAGGAAAGGTAGAGGGCAGCAGAAAGCTAGGAAGATCACATGCCAGATAGTTAGACTCAATGAAAGAGACCACAGGGCCCAAGCCTGCAGGATCTGAGCAGAACAGTGGATGACAGGGTGTCTTGGAGATGCCTCTTATCCATAGGGTCACCAAGACTCGAGGTCAACTCGGTGTAGCTAACAACAATACACACACAGAGAGAGAGACAAGCTGCTTACCTGTAACAGTATTTCTTGAATGGTCATCTGCAAATACATACAAATGGGTTGTACTGCGCCTGCACAGTCAAATTCGGAACTTTCTGGAATCACTGTTAAGCTTGCAACTTTTTGGCGGTAGCTCCGCCCCTCCTCTATAAACGCCCAGTTCCCGCTCTTTTCCCCAGTTCTGAATTTTTCCACCGCAAAAGCGACAGAGGAGCAGAACATATTATGAGCAGGACACTGAGGGGAGGATGGGTGAGATCTGTATGTATTCACAGATCACCACTCGAAGAAATACTGTTACAGGTAAACAACCTGTCCTGGTAGAGATGGTTGAGAGGTGATATGATAGCTCTGTTTAAGTATTTGAAGTGGTTTCATATTGAGGAGGGAGCAAGCTGGTTTTCTGCTGCTCCAGAGAACAGGACCCAGAACAATGATGCAAGCGCTACAGGAAAAGAAATTCTACCTCAACCTTAGGAAGAACTTCCTGACAGTAAAAGCTGTTCGACAGTGGAACATACTCCTTTGGAGAGTGGTGGAGTCTTCTTCTTTGGAGGTTTTTAAACAGAGGCTGGATGGCCATCTCTCGGGGGTGCTTTGATTATGAGTTCCTGCACGGCAGAAGGTTGGACTTTGGCTCTTGATGTCTCTTCCAACTCTATGATTCTATATGTATGGTCATCTCTGATTTGACTGAACATGAATTTCCTAGCACTGAGACTGCTGTTGCGCCTAATGAGTTTACAGCCTATAATCTACTGACATGAATCTCATCCCATACAGACTCTTTGAGGTTGTACCAGTTAAAGTAAACTCAAAGTTCTGAATGTCAAGATCTCTCTCTCATAGTATGAAAATTGTAGGGCAGAGATCTGGATCAAACAATTCTGAAAGTTGTACTATGTCTGTATGTAACAGTATACTTTATAGTTGCTGGTGACTGGTGCAAATATTTTTTTTTTCCTGCTTCTTTCACTTGGCTTTGGTTGATTTGCTAGATGAAATCACCTACGCTTACTAAGCCAATATATTAGGAATGAAGCAGCCATCCACTGAGGATCAGTAATAGAACATTGATAATGTGGAAGTGCCCTCATCAATAGATGAATTCAGAATCAACAAGGGGACTGAGCACAGCAGAAAATTTACAAATGGATGATTAGCCATGGTTGGGGAGTGGGGTGAGGAATGAAATACACCATAGTTTCCCAGACCAAGAGTCTCAGAGAGATACGATTCCAACAGATCTGGCCAGTGAAACTCTGGTAAATGTGGCAACCTTCAATGGTGTATTTAACCCCTAAACCTGCGAGGCACAAATCACAACCATCCATGAGGGCATTCCTTCCCCTGTATTAAATATCGTATTTGAAGAAAATGTGAACGCAAATAGGCTTCTGGACAAAAAATTCACAATCAATCAGTGAATCAATATAAAAATATAAAACTTCACCAATGATCAGTGAATCAATATAAATATATATTTCAGAAAACTAATAATCATAGAATCATAGAATTGGAAGAGACCACAAGGGCCATCCAGTCCAACCCCCTGCCATGCAGGAACTCTCCATCAAAGCATCCCCAACAGATGGCCATCCAGCCTCTGCTTAAAGACCTCCAAGGAAGGAGACTCCACTACACTCCGAGGGAGTGTGTTCCACTGTCGAACAGCCCTTACTGTCAGGAAGTTCCTCCTAATATTGAGGTGGAATCTCTTTTCCTGGAGCTTGCATCCATTGTTCTGGGTCCTAGTCCTAGGAGCAGCAGAAAACAAACTTGCTCCTTCCTCAATATGACAACCCTTCAAATATTTAAACAGAGCTATCATATCACCTCTAAACCTTCTCTTCTCCAGGCTAAAAGTCCCCAGCTCCCTAAGTCTTTCCTCATAAGGCATGGTTTCCAGACCCTTAACCATTTTAGTCGCCCTCCTTTGGACATGCTCCAGTTTCTCCACATCCTTTTTTAACTGTGGGGCCCAGAACTGGACACAATATTCCAGGTGAGGCCTGACCAAAGAAGTATAGAGTGGAACTGTTACTTCCCTTGATCTAGACACTATACTTCTATTGATGCAGCCTAAAATTGCATTGGCCTTTTTAGCTACTGCATCACACTGTTGACTCTGACCGTTGAAATGATGGAAAAGAAATCCAAGTAATATCCCAAATTTCTCAAGGAAAACATAGGTTCTATCAATGCTGCTACTGTAACAGTCAAAGCAGAAATGAAGAGATGGGCTGCTACTGTAATGGTCAAAGCAGAACTGAAGATATGGGCATGGGCATGAAAGGAAAAAGGGACAAAAAATCTGTGCATTCTAGACGCTCTAAACAAGTCTCTATGCGGACACATGTGCAATATATCGAAACCACAACAAAGAACAGATTTTATCAAAGCCCTGTGAAAGATTCACTGCAACATTCAAAGTTTTGTGATTGTTCTGGAAATTTTTAATTTATTTATACTGGTATTCTTATTTTCATTGGAATCCTTACACAAACCATATGATTCAGTCACTGACAGTATGCATAATCACATAACTAAGACTAAACTAGCTGTGGGAAATTTTTGGGCATTCAGTTTGTTAAAGCCTACAGTTCCCAGCAGCACTTATCACCACAGACAAGAGTAAGGAACTTCAGGAGTGAATCATAGAATCACAGAGTTGGAAGAGACCACAAGGGCTATCCAGTCCAACTCCCTGTCAGGCAGGAACTCCAAATCAAAGCATCCCTGACAGATGGCTATCCAGCCTTAGCTTAAGTGGTAACACAAAATATCTGGAGGGCTAAGGGTTCTGTGCCCAAACGTAAAACAATTGTGTGACATTAAGCACTCAATGCATGAAGAAGGTTTTCACATTGGAAAGCATCTAAAATTTTGAGTCCTCACCTCACTGCGTACATAGACATACATACATTGTGTAATTCTGCTCTAAATCTAAAAAGAAAATGCTCAAATTCAGGTTTCTCTTTTGCTAACTACAATACTGTAGATTAAGAAATGTTAAAACACTGGGATTTTTAGAACTCTTATTTCTGAATCTCATACCCTGGCTGCAGTATGACATCTTCATACATCATTTTTTGTCTATTTGAAAGCCGACATTTGAGTACATGTTCATATTTCTTTGTCAACTGCTTTTCAACATCTCGTTTTGATCTGCGCAAAATAAATGGCTGGATCATCTGAAAGGGTGGAACAGAAAATCAGAGGTGACACATGAGAGTAATTAAGCAGCATTTAATAAAGTAAGGCTTTAAAAGTTACACATGCAATTCAAACACAAATCAGGTGACTTACTCGGTGTAATCTGATCACTAGTTTATGACAGTAATCCTGATTTTCCTCATTGGCTGCTTTCACTGGGAAATCCAGGTAAGATTTAGAGATTCCTGGAATCAGGAAGTGCACCATGGTCCATAGCTCCATCAAGGTATTATGCAGAGGTGTGTCAATGAGGAGCAAGTGGTGCTGGCTGTGAAGAGAAAGATGTTAGCAATTCACAATTCTACAAAATTATCAGTAGATGTGCATCACAACACTTTATGGGAAAAGAGAACTATTAAACAAAATAAGAGGGAGAAAGAACCAACCTTTGTGTACATCACATCAATGCCCATTCTGGACTTAAGCTCCTTTTACAAATAACACCCCGTGGGATAGGAAAATTTCCTGCTCCATGTGGCACATTCCTCTTATGCTGTTTTCATGCCAAAAACTGATTCCAAAGTTCTTATACCCAAACACACCCCACAGACCCTTCCTCTCATAGCTAACAGGAGAGAAAGCATACAAACAATGTAGTCCCATTAGTCTGAGAACTTGGAATTAGGAAGCAAAACGTCACCTTGTGCATGTGTGTATCCCATCATCCCATGTAGCTACTATTATCCAAGTGATTAATACCTACATTCAGTATGTCCACCAACCAACCATCTACCACACCCTCTGTCACCCTGTATACAGAAACAAATCCAAGTAAAATACATCCACTAAATCAATGGAAACATGGTAACACTATGTAAAAGCCACTGAATCAATGAGACCACTGTAGGTAGGACTAGCAAGTATGGTAAGGACATAGATTCCTGATTCAAAAAAGGCTTGCAAACACTAAATCTGTAGAAGGCTAGTTTATACCACAAGAACCAATTACTTTCTAGGCTAATTATAAGTATTTGGGAGTCAAAGGACCATACTGATGAAAAAGGCAAGAAGAAAATACATTTCTACAAGCTTTAGACCTGTGGAGACTGAAAAGTGCTTCCCAGTGCTTCTCTGTCATGTTTTTAATCTGCTGCATCTCATCAACAACAAGGTACTTCCACTCCATCTTCATGAATGCATGGTGTCCTTTGAAGAGCTGCTTATAGGACGTAATACACACATTGAAACTATTGGCTTCCATCCAATCCTACAATAAAAAAGGAAATTTGAGGAGATACAAAAAGATCTACAGCATGGGTAGGCAAGTCAAGAGGGAGCAAGGGCCATTTTCTTTCCACCAACCCCACTGACACATTTTAGAGAGCCAGAAGTGATGTCAAGTCATTTCCAACAGTCATTTGGGTTGATTTTTTTCCCTTCAGGTTTTAGGGGAGTTTAGGGACACTGGAAGAGTGCAGGAAAAAAACTGCTTCATTTGTGAGTGGTTCTATGCCAATTTGACCAATTTTGGGATGAGGAAAAAAACCCTGAAAAACTGCATGGTGTTTTTTTAAATGGGGCTCTGGGAGGGATCCAGCAAGATCATTTTGGGGTCCCAAGAGCCACACTTTGCCAGCCCTCTATTGACAGTGTGACAGAAAAGCCTAGAATTTGTGGGTAAAGGTGGAACTTCCAGAGGCTACAGTTTTATTCAAAATAAGGGTATTTATCCAGATACATGCCAGAGAATGTGTTAAAGGGGTAAAAGCGACTGCTCTCTTCCCCACTTTATCTCTAATTGAAGGACACACTTGAGAAAACATTTGGGTACTTCTCCAGATGGACTCCTCCTCTGGGGAAAAAAAATTGATGGAAAAGTGGAGGTATGAATCTAATAGATAAGCAATCAATGCAGATTCTATTCTGCTCAGGAGACAGACATGGAACATACTTTAGCTATATATGACTGTACCTGTCTTTTTGCTCTGAGTTCTCTCTGGCTGCCAATATAGAGAAGGATTTTCAGCCCAGGACACCAACGTTTCAGTTCAAGCTCCCATTTAAGTATATTACAACTTCGGACGACGACAAGGTGAGGACCCCAATCACCTATGAAGAAGGAATTTTGTCCAATAAATCTACTCTAGCACACAAGCCATCCATTCGGTCTCCCCAATTTAAGAGAATTAACATCCACAAAACAGGAAAGGACAGAAAGACTGGCTTACCCTCATTACAGGCAAGGTGTGCAAAAAAGGCAATGACCTGCACTGTTTTTCCAAGCCCAGCCTCATCTGCCAAAATACCATTGAGATTCTTCTTGTACAGTTTGGCTAGCCAGTCTAAGCCAATCTTCTGATACTCTCGAAGTGAGCCATACAAGAGAGGTGGAGTGTTGTATTTAACCTACAACAAAATGCATCCATGTGATCTGGATTTTTTTTGGTACTTCAAGATATGAGCTTTTTTTTTTTTTTTTTTTTACTAATTTCAGCTTATTTACACAGATCAAAGCAACAGGGTCTCCACCAAGCAGTGTTATGAACTGCTCTTCGTTTCCAGTAGATATTAAAAGAGAGTGTTGAAACTTTTTAAAAAGAATAGGAGCAGATTCCAACATCACTTACTGTATAGCAGCTTCCCCCCCCCCCATCCCAGAATCCTTTTGCAAAACAAAAGTAAAGCACAAGACAACAGGAATGTAAAGGCTGATCAAATGATTAAAAATGAAACCTCAATATCACCTCCTAGGCTTCAGTTATAAATCACTGGTACTAGTGATGATGGCTACATATTGTCTCATTTCAGTGGAAGTATGCCTTTGAGTACCAGGTGCTGGACAACCTGAGTGGGAGGGTGCTGCTGCATTTCTGTCCTGAATGTGTGCTTTCCATGGGTATAAGGCTGCCACCATAAGACTCTTTTGGATGATTATGCAGCAGAGTCCTTAGCAAATAATTTATGTTCAGGTTTAAATCGACAAAAAAGTAGAACAACACTATTCCAAAAATGTGAAATATAGGCAGTTATGCATACCTAGAGCAGGAGTGAGGAAGAGGCCACTTTCCAGATGTTAGACTGCATTTTCTATTAGCCCTAGCAGGAATGCTTGGGAGCTGGAGTCCAACATCTGAAAGGCTGCACATTGCTCAGCCTTTATCTGATGCAATGGTTTTGAAGCATGTAAAGCATAATTATATTGTTGCCCTACTACCCAGTTTCAGACAAAAAGGTCTTTGGAAACCTGTTCTTGATTTCGTAAGGATATGTGGCTTGCAAGGGAACACTAGATATGATGATGTGTGCAGACATGGAGGTTGAACCCTGCACAGCTACAAACCTTTATGGACAAATCAACTGATCAATTCAGATGTCTCAGCCAAACATGTGCAGGAGTCATTTGCCACCTATGCCGATCCCTTCCCACCTCCCACCTGTAAGTCTATAATTGCATCTGGATTGGGCAAAGTGGTCTGACTTCTGTTTAGTTATGAAATAAAGTAGAGGGGGGAAACCAAAGTCACTAGTACTGAAGCAAAAACCTTATCCTGTGGAATGCAGGGGTGAGGTTGTTAAACTACTATGGATGTCTTTACATTAGACAGGAAATTCTCTGCATAGATGAATGTGTAGCAAAGAAAATGCTTACTGCAGTTGTGATCCGGGCACTGCCTTTTGGCAAGAGTGCTTCTGCTGCAGCTGCCACTTCTGCTATGTCTTTCCCATGTTTCTTTGTAGGCACTGCTCTCTCAACACCCTTATACTGATCAATGCTGAGTAGAGAGTCTATCAGAATAACCTCCTTTTGAAGGATTTCTCTTTCTGCTACGTGGTCTTCCATCTCTAACCAAACAAGAAACAGATGAATCAGCTGTGCATAGATATTAACATGTGTGCAATATACAATTAATATATTCGTGCACAGACTAAAATATAAAACAGCTAATCCAGGTAAGAATAAGACACTAAGAGGCAGCAGGTACTAATGGTGTATCCCCTTGACGTGAAGGCTTTCAGATGCAGACATTCCCTGAGGGAACTTAGATCAATACTTAAGATGGTTTTTATAATCCAACTCTACTGCATAGTTAATTTGTTTCTAAATGGTGAGTCCGTAATGCATTTTAGGTGTTTAAGCTATGATCAAAAATGTATATACTTTGATGGAATAATTACATCAGGATAGTATGCTCTTGGACATATCAGCAGCATTTGATACCTTAGATCACGGTATCCTTCTGCAACACCTGAGGGAGTTAGGTATCAGGGGCACTGCGCTCCAGCGGCTCCATTCCTACCTCTCAGGTAGATTCCAGATGGTGATGCTGTGGGACAACTGCTCCTCTAAGAGACAGCTGACATCTGGTGTCCCTCAGGGTGCCATTCTGTCCCCCATGCTGTTTAACATTTACATGAAGTCGCTGGGGGCCATCATCCGGAGACATGGGGCACAGTGTTATCAGTACGCTGATGACACCCAAATCTATTTCTCTATGTCTCTGACTGTTGCAGTGACTAAGGATGGCATCTCTCCTCTGGATACCTGCCTCGGGTTGATAATAGTCTGGATGAGGGAAAACAAACTCAAGCTGAATCCAGAGAAAACAGAGGTACTTGTGATAGGTACCCCAAGTATAGGTATCCCAAGTATAGGTACCCCAAGTACAGGGACAGAGATTTGTCAACCAGACCTTGACAGGGTCACACTTCCCTTAAAGGACAAAGTTCACAGTTTGGGAGTGCTCCTGGATCCATCTCTACAGTTGTTATCTCAAGTAGATTGTGAGTGCTTGGTACCAACTATGGTTGATACACCAATTATGTCCCTACCCAGACCAAAAGGACCTTGAAGTAGTGGTACATGCACTGGTAATCTCTTGTTTAGATTTCTGTAATGCGCTCTGCATGGGGCTACCTTTGTACCAAGTTCGAAAGTAGGTATCAAGTTGGTCCAAAATGCAGCAGCCAGATTGATCACTGCAACACCTAGATCAGACCACATAACACCGGTCCTAAAATCTTTCCATTGGCTGCCGATTAGATTCCGGGTGCAGTACAAAGTGTTGGTTATTACCAACTTGAGCTCGAGTTACTTGAGGGAATGCCTCTCTCTACACAATCCGCTCCACACTCTCAGAACATCAGGAAAGAACTTACTAGACCATCCAAAAACCAGGTTAATAACAACCTCTTATAGAACATTTACTGCTGCGGCCCCCAGACTTTGGAACAGCTTACCGGAAGAGATCTGTCCTATCACCATCTTAGATGCTTCAAAAGGCACTTAAGACGGATCTCTTCTGGCAGGCCTATCCATCTGATCTTAAAAGAGACCTTATGAAAATGCTCCACCTCTGATCTGATTGTATGAATGTTAGACAAATTTTAAATATTAAATAACAACCTAGCTATTTTAATTGATATAACAGCAATGTTATTTTATTGACTGTATTTTTATGTATTGTTTTTTACTGCTGTAATCCTGCCTCGATCCGTAGGAAAAGATGAGAAATAATAATAATAGTAATAATAATAATAGTAATAATTATTATTATTATTATTATTACTGGGGTTAATGCTTTGCAGTATCTGTGAGTGTTAAATTTGTTGTTTTTATGAGCTGGCTTTGTGCCGTAAATAAATTCATTCATTCACATATGCAATAGTTGGGTAACAGCTGGACCTATTTTATAGGTTTGTTATAAGGATTATTGAATAACAGGTCTAGGTAACCTTTGGCACTCCAGATGTCCTGGCTTAATTTCCTTCAGTCCCTTGCTGTGGGTTATGCTGGGTGGTATGAAAGCAACTTCTAGACCAAAATATCTGAAGGGCCAAAGGCTTTCCAATCATTAGACAGCACGACTCTGAATATTCTAAATTGCTAAATAAGCACTTGCCTAAAGACCTCAAAAATTGCAGGGGAGGGGGGTGAACACAGTTATCTGCAGAGATTAAAGGTAAATACAGAAAGCTACACTTATCATTCGAAGGCCAGTGAATTTCTAAATATATTTTCTAATGAAACACTGAATAAAAATACCTTCTTCACTGGTATCTTCTTCAGATTTCAGTTGTGGCCAGTGCAAAGATTCAGCAAAGGCACCTTCATACATCTTCATCAAATCATCCAAAGGCAGCTCAGCTGAATATAATTGAAAAGACAAATTATTACTCAATATTTTAAATTAATCATCATCTTTATCTATTAATTCTCCTTCTTGGGTACCTTATGAAAAAAATCCTTTAAAGGACTCCAGTCTTCTAATGGAAAAAATTACTAGATCTAAAAAATAAAGATAAAAGATAATATAAAACACCTCCTCAATAACAAATCACAGGGAGAATATATCAGCCTATGGTTGATATTTTAAAATCATCTGCCTGAATCAAACATTTTATTTATTTGGAAAAAATAACTTGGCACTGACAACATGAAAATATGTGGACCATGAAGACCAAACAGGGAACAGCATTCCAAAGGTGTGAGCCACAAGAGCATAGGCCCTCTCTTTTGTTATCACTCTTCAATATTATATAAAAGCTATGTATTTATTATTTATTATCCCAACTCTCTTGGGGTTGGAATGCAAGGCAACTTCCTACACAATTTTAAAAACCTGAATAAAAAACATAATAAATTATACATGTTAAAATTATCAGTTGAAATTACACTATAAAAACACCAAATCAAAAATTTTAAGCCACCCCACTCATAAAAACCATTTTTTAAAAATCCAACACATTAAAATTCATTAAAACCTGAGATCACAACAGGTAGGTACCTGTGTAAGACAAAACTCCTTGTATGCCAATGAAAGGACAAAAGGGAGCAGAGCTGCCTAACCTCCTTTGGATTGCATAATCTGGAAGCAACCCCTGTGTCTCTACCAGATGTGAGTAGAGTAAACTAGGAGAAGGGCCTCTCCTGAAGATCTCAAAAGTGTTTTAAAATAGAGAACATATTGTTTAGACAGCTTGGACCTAAGTTATAGAAGGACTTACAACCACAGAATCATAAAATTAGAAGAGACTCCAAGAGTCATCCAATCCAACCCCTTGCCATACAGGAAGACACAATCCAAGCACCCCTGACAGATGACCATCCGGCCTCTGTTTAAAGACCTATCATTTTTGGGCAAAGTATTGGAACATGTGGTGGCTTCCCAACTCCAGGGGTTTCTAGATGAAATGGATTATCTAGATCTATTTCAATCTGAGTTCAGGCCTGATATGCAACAAAGACAGCCCTGGTCACTTTGGTGGATGACCTATACAGAGAACTAGACAGGGGAAGTGTGTCCCTGTCTGGACCTCCTGGCAGCTTTCGATACCATCAACCATGGTATTCTTCTGGGCTCTCTGAACTGGAGGTACTGTTTTACAATGGCTCAATTCCTTCCTGGAGGGGTGAGCCCAGAAGGTGATGCTATGCTCCTCTGGCCATTGGCCTGTGGAGTCCTTCAGGGTTCTATGCTATTCAACATATACATGAAACCTCTGGAGAGGTCATTCAGAATTGTAGGGTGCTCTGCCATCAATATGTGGATGACATCCAACTCTATTACTTCTTTTCACCCAAATAAAAGGAGGCTGTCCTGGTCCTAAACTAGCATCTGTCATCAGTGATGGACTGGATGAGGGCAAAAAAGTTGAAACTTAATCCAGACAAGAGAGGTGCTCCTGGTCAGTCGGACGGCAGCTCAGGGATACAGACTGTGTCACATGGGGTTACACTCTTCCTGAAGAAGCAGGTTTGCAGTTTGGGGGTACTCCTGGACTCAGTTTTGAACCTGGAGGCCCAGGTCTCTGTGGTGACCAGGAGTGCATTTGCACATTTAAAACCTGTGCACCAACTGTGCTCATTCCTTGAAACACCAGATCTGGCCTTAGTGGTACATGCCTTGGTTACATCCTGTTTGGACTACTGTAACATGCTCTACATGGGGCTGCCTTTGAAGAGTGTTCGGAAACTGCAACTGGTCCAAAGAGCTGCAGCCAGGCTGTTAACAGGGGCAGGTTACAGAGACCACTGTTTTTTTTTCTTTTTATTACATTCACTTTTAATACTATGCATAAAATTATGATTCAAACCAAATAGTATGCTTCTTAACAATCATATATCACATCTTAATATATCCAGAAGATGATATGGCAGTTCTGTAATATTTTACACTTCCATATTCTCCCAAATAGCATGGAATGAATTATACAGAAAAGTAGTATACATATTATACTTTGTTGTGACTCTCCAAAGACTAAAAAAAAGAAACCAACAAAAAAAAAATACAAGTAGACTCATGTGTCCTCCACGCATCAGTCATCAAACTTTGAATATCTCTTTTTATAGTATAAGAAATGAACTTAAACCTCCAAAAATATGTTGCAAATTCTATCATATTTGCTTTGGAGGTTAATATAAATTTATAGTCTCAGAACTGTGGAAATACCACAGAAATTTCAAGTTAATTTGCTGTACTTTCTTATTCCCTTGTTCTGGCTTAACTCTTTCTATCTTAATGAACTTAACTTATAATTGAATTATTTTTTACATATGACATCAAAACATAATATATAAGTTCCTTTGAAGAAGTTTTGTATTTAAACTATTAAATCCATATTGGAGGCCCAATTGGCCACTTGTCCCCATTTGCCCCTCAGGAATTGCAAGACTTTCTCCCAGTTTTCCTTCCATTTTGCACTATCCTTATTGTCAACTTTGTATGATAATAGATCTATTTCCATCATTTGATATAATTTACATCTCCATTCATCAATATGTATTGTTTTATCAGATTTCCAATATTTTGCAAAAACCAGTCTCGCTGCAGTTAACATATAGAATATTGTCTTCCCATACCTTTTTTCTACCTCCTCTTCCAACATGCATAATAACATAGTTTCTGCATTGAATTTCAAATTAATTTTTAACATTTGTAGAATTTCGTCATGCACATACTTCCAAAAAGTTTTAGCTTTCTCACACAACCACCATAAATGAAAATAAGATCCAATTTCTTTATGACAGTTCCAACAGATATTATTTCCGGTTTTGTACATTTTTGCTATTTTGTCAGGGGATAAATGCCACCTAAATAAAATTTTATAATAATTCTCTTTTACATATTGGGATGGAGAGTATTTCATTCTGGTACTCCAAGATTTCTCCCATTGATCTAGATATAATTCTTTCCCACAATTCTGTGCCCATTTGACCATTGATTCTTTTATAAGCTCGTCCTCTGTATACCATTTCAGTAAGATTTTGTAAATTTTTGACAGTGTTTTACAGTCCGGTTTCCATAAGATCTCTTCCAATTCTGATTTAGCATAGGAAATGCCCCTCTGTTTTTTGTCTATTTTAAACCTTTGATCTAATTGTCTGTGTAAGAACCAACCTATCTGCCATCCTTCTTCTGTTAGTCTCTCAAGAGATTTCATTTTCCCTTCGGCATCTAGGATATCACTGTATCTTAGCCATATTTCGTTTCTTTTCGGGTCTATACCATACAGGGCCTCGTGAGGAAAGACCCATTCAGGAATTTTAGGGCAGATTCTATCTTTATATTTGTTCCAGGTTTGTAACAAAGAGGCACGAATATAATGATTGTTGAAGTGTTGATTTACCCCCAATTTTCCATAGAAAAGATAACCGTGCCATCCAAATCTGTTGTTAGTACTTTCTAGCTTTAACAATCTTTTGTTTTGCAAGGTTATCCATTCTTTAAGCCAAAGAAAAACACAGGCCTCATAATAAAGACTTAATTTAGGAAAGGCCAAACCACCCCTTTCATTCGCGTCATGGAGTATCTTTAGTTTAATTCTGGGTTTTTTGCCTGCCCAGATGAAGTCAGCTAAAATTTTTTGCCAATCCTTAAGGATTTTCCCATGTTTTAGAACTGGTATATTTTGAAATAAAAATAATAATTTAGGTAACACTAACATTTTGACAGCTGCTATCCGGCCCAAGATAGACAGATTTAGACCTTGCCACTTCTTTATCTCTTGTTTGATCTGTGACCATTTGCTTAGGTAATTATTTTTAAGCAAGCTTGCATTCTTATTTGTTAGTATAACACCTAGATATCTCACTTTATCTGTAATATTAAAGCCTGTTCTATTTTTGAGTATATTCTGATTTTCCTGGGACATGTTTTTTGTAATTACAGCTGTTTTTTCAACATTAATTTTAAGGCCTGAAACTTTTTCAAAAATTTTCAGTTGTGATACTAGATTCATACAACCAATCAAAGGTTCCTCCATAGTCAGAACAATGTCGTCTGCGTAAGCCCCTACTTTTAAACACTCCCCTTTAAATTTAACACCATTAATCTTTGGATCATTTCTAATATTGATTAACAAAAATTCCAGTACTAATATGAAGAGTAAAGGTGAGAGTGGACAGCCTTGTCTGGTGCCTCTGTGTAACATAATATTTTCTGTTCTCTGATCGTTGATTATAATTTTGGCTGATTGTTTTCTGTAAATCGATTTTATCCAATTAATATATCTATCTCCGAATTTTAACCGTTCTAACGTTTTGATAATTATGTTCCAGTCAAGGCTGTCGAAAGCTTTTTCGATGTCCAGGAAGATCAGGGCGAGTTCTCTTTCATTGTGCAGATCATAGTGCTCGATGACGTCAAGCACGACACGAATGTTGTTTCTAAGATGTCTTTTTGGAAGAAAACCGCACTGATCCTCCTGAATCATTATCTGCAAAAACTTTTTCAGTCTATTAGCCATGATGTCCGCAAACAGTTTGTAATCAGTATTAAGTAGAGAAACAGGTCTGTAATTTTTCAAAAATTGTGGATCTCTTCCTTCCTTCAAAATCAAGATTACATTCGCTTCTTCCCAGGTATGAGGGAGATCTTCCCCGTTGATAGAGTTCATGACTTCTTGAAGCGGTAAAATAATTTCAGATTGAAAGATCTTGTAGTATCTTGCTGTAAAGCCATCCGGGCCCGGCGCTTTATTGATCTTGGCCCGCAATATTGAGTCATTGATTTCAGTTATAGAGATCGGTTTGTTTAATTCAGCAGTTTGTTGTTCATTTAGTTCTAAAAACGGAGAATTTTGAAGATATTTATTTATCTCGGTTATACTTAATTTCTTAGTTTCAAACAAGTTCTTGAAATAATTGTGAGTGGCCTTCTTCAATCCTTTAGAGTCAGTATGTATTTTAGAACCGTCATCCAGCTTAGTAATTAATTTTTTTTCCTTATTTCTACATATTCTCTGGGCTAGCCACTTGCCAGGTTTGTTTGCTTCGTGGTATTGTTTCAATTTCAAGGATTTCAGCATGTTTGCCATATCTTGTGCATTATGCATATTGTATTGTTTTTGCAAAATAGCGATTTCTTTAATGATTTTCTCATTTTGTGGGTTTTGTCTTAGTTCTTCCTCTTTTCTGAAGATTTGATCTGATATTTGTTTCATGCATTGTCCTTTTTTTGCTAAGATCTCACAGTGTTTTTTGATGAAAAAACCCCTAAGAACGGCCTTACTTGCTGCCCAAACAAGTTTGATATCAGTTCCTTTGTTTAAGTTCTCCTTAAAGTAACTCTTTAAGATTTCTCTGGCTTGTTTCACAATCTCCGAATTAGCAAGCAAATAGTCTTGTAAGTGCCACCGAAATTCTGAGGTTTCTTTCCTCATGGTAAGCAGGATTGGATTATGATCGGAGTATGATTTCGCCAATGTTTCCACTTTGTTGATTCTTGTAGTTAATGTCTTTGAGACGAAAAACATATCTAATCTGGAGAATGTTTTGTGCCTATTAGAAAAAAAAGTATAACTTCGTATTTCTCCATATGTATGTCTCCAAGCTTCAGACAGTCCCAAATCTTTAATCAACTTAAAACAGGAGTTTGGAAGCTTGCCTTGATTCATCTTTATTTTCTTATGAGACAAACGATCAATATTCGGTTCCAGTACACCATTCCAGTCACCACAGATTATAATGTCCTTATTGCTATATTCCTGTAGTAGTTCTCTAATTTTTTGAAAATACTTAGCTTTCCCATTATTTGGGGCATAAATGGCGACCAATAAGATATCCTGATCTGGCATACCGACTTCTATTCCAACATATTGGCCTTCTTTATCAGTAAACAATTGTTTGGAGTTTAATATTTTAGACACATAAACGACCACTCCTTTCTTCTTTTGTTTGTTTGCAGACACATATTCGATTCCTAGCTTTTTGTTTCTCAAGAGTCTTTCATCCTTTTGTCTGATGTGTGTCTCCTGAAGGCATATGATCTGATAGTTTCCTTTGCCCAAAAGATGAAACACTTCTTTTCTTTTGCACTTATTATTCAATCCTTGAATATTCGACGATATAATATGCAAATTTTGCGTTTTAGCCATATAATTTATTTGGCCTTTGCCTTGTCATGTTTTTTCCTTAATTTCCTTTTTGGTTTCTCTTTTTGGTTTAATTCTGTATCCGTAATTTCCCCAGAAGCTTGTGTCACTTTAGTGTCTCTCTGGTCATCTTCTTCACTCATCGACTCTCGTGAGCTGTTTTCTTCCCCTTCTTCGTTCTCTTCTGACTCGTTTGTGTCTTCATCTTCTTTTTCACTTAAGGGTTCAGTAGATGGATTCTCCAGTTGTTCTTCAATATTTTTCCCTTCAGCTTTAGCCACCTCCTTTTTCCTTGTCATTGTGTCCGCTTCAATTTCCTTATGGTGTCTTTTCCAGAATTCTTTAGCTTTAAAAACAGAGTTCAGTTTAATCCATCTCTGTTTGAAAAGAACAGAAATACCCTCGAGCTTCTCCCATTTATAAATGAGATTATGTCTGATTAATTGATTTGTCAAAAATTTGTATGACTCTCGTTTTTGAAGAATTCTTCTGGGTACATCTTTAAAGATCTTGATCTCACAGTCCTCTATTACAAGTTTTCCTTGATAACTGGATTGAAGAAGTTGTTCTTTTACGTTCTGCCTCAGAAAATAAATTACAATATCTCTTGGTAGACCTTTGTCTCTCGCGATCTTAGAATTTATCCGGTAAATTTTGTCAGTGCTCCAACTTAGTTCTTGGATTGAGATATTCATGTATTCGGCTAAAGTCGGGAGTAGTCTATCATACAAATTTTCTCCTTTGATCTCTTTAAGCCCTCTCAATTTCAAGCAGTTCTGTCTGGCCCTTTGTTCGTCGAGAGCTCGTAAATCCAGGAATTTTTCTCTGTCTATCTCTTGATTAGTCTTTACTTCTTTCACTGTGTCCTCAGATAATTCGACTCTTTCCTCCAAGTTTTGTATTTTAGTCCCCATATGACTGAGTTCTTTGGTGATTGCTTCTATTGATGATTTAAGTTCCCTAAGTTCTGTCCGCATGTCTTTTTTAATATCTGATCTCAAAGTTCGTATCTCTCGTGCCATACTTTGCTCCATCTCAATTTTCATTTTTTTCATTCCTTCTACTAAAGAAGTTTGTTCTGTAGAAAACCTCCTTTGCTGGTAGCTGCCAGGGTTGGTTTGCTGAGCCTGAGCTCCTCTACGCGCAGCTGTAGCCATTTGGCCTTGGAGGCTTGCAGCTGAATACAGAATTAATTACTCTTGGCTCACTTCCACAGTTTATTCACTTGGCCGCGATGCGTGCTCAGTGAGACCAGCAAGAGGCTTTAATTAATTACCAGCGTTGTAGGAGTTCCACAAAGAACTTTAAAAAAAGAGAAAAAAGTTGAGAAGAGCGTTTATCAGAGAGATTCAGAGAAAAATTGATGATTCGAGGGGTTTAGATTTAGGTTTATATTGTAACAATACGGGAGTAAACCATATATCAGCTTGTTAACTTCCACAAGGTCTCTGCTTCAAGGATATCGAACTTTCTAGGCAGCTAGATTAAGTCCAACAAGCTGTGGTTTTCTTAACTACTTAATTGGTTCAAAGTTATTTCAACATTAACAATACAGGAGGAAATCATATATTTGCTTGTAGGTATTTCACAGTACAGGAGGAAGCCATATAGCTGAAGTGCCGCGACCGGCTGAAGGCCGCGACCGGCTCCGGGTCGGCCGGGAAGGCCCGTCCGGGGGAAGGTGGCCCGCCGCCCTCGCCCGGCGGCGGGTGTTACAGCCCCCGGGCCCCAGCCGTCGCCGCATCCCGGGGCCGAGGGAGAAGGCAGAGACCACTGTTGAAACAGCTCCACTGGTTGCCAGTTTGTTTCCAGGCACAATTCAAAGTGCTAGTTATGACCTATAAAGCCCTATATGGCTCAGGGCTAGGCTATTTGGCAGACCATATCTTCCACGGTTGGTAAGGATATGAGAGAGAGCTTTCTCTGTGGCTGTCCTTAGACTGAGGAACTCCCTTCCCAAGGAGAACAGAATGGCCTCTTCCTTGCTGTCCTTCCGCTGGCAGGTTAAAGCTTCTTAAGCAGACAGGCTTTTAAAACAGAATGTTTTTAAAAGGGCAGTGTTTTAAATTATTTTAACTGTTTAACGGTATTATTATTCTTTTAATAAGCAATCTATTTTACCATTATAACAATTTAATTCTGTTTTAATGCACCATTTTTCTGTGTTTTAATTGTATTGTTCTTTTAATGTTGTGAGCCCCTCAGAGTCCCAGTTTTGGGAAAAGAAAGGAATACTGATGATGATGATGATGATGATGATGATGACGACGACAACAACAACAAATTGAAGCATGTCCAAAGGAGGGCTACAAAAATGGTGAAGGGCCTGGAAACCATGTCTTATGATGAAAGACTTAGGGAGCTGGGTATGTTTTGCCTGGAGAAGAGACGGTTAAGAGGTGATATGATAGGTCTCTTTAAATATTTGAAGAGATGTCATATTGAGGAGGGAGCAAGCTTGTTTTCTGCTGCTCCAGAGCTGGAACATGGAAGAATGGATGCAACGTACAGGAAAAAAGATATTAGGAGGAACCTCCTGACAGTAGGAGCTTTTTGACAGTGGAACACACTCTCTTGGAGTGTGGTGGAGTCTCCTTCTTTGGAGGTCTTTAAGCAGAGGTTGGATAGCCATCTGTCACGGATGCTTTAATTGGGAGTTCCTCCATGGCAAGGGAGGATGGCCTTGTGATCACTTCTAACTTTATGATTCTATGATTCTATGATGTGTTGCAATAATTTAATATGGAAGACAGCAGAACATAAACCATGCTCTTACCATCTTTGATTCCGGGGGCAACAAATATGCTATACTTAAAATAAGTTATAAAGCAAATATAAACAGGAAATTCAACAACAAATGCTAAAAGACAAATACGAACATTGGTACATACCTGTGATGCATTCATTTCCAGCAGACAAGGGTCCTAACATCTTGTATTCTGGGTTAGCTCCTCCCAATTTTGCTTCTATAGGCAGGGACAGCAAACAAAAGGCCAGCCCCATATAGAAAGGAGCTAGTCCCCCTAGGCCTCAGTCAATAACAAGCCAAGGGAACAGTAAGGTGAAACCAATGAAATGACATTATCAGTACATAAAATCTTTAGGAAACTCAGCAAGACTAGACAACAGAAACCCAAATTGGCACCACCAACAGACAGGGCCGGTGGCTGCAGACAGCACCCAGGGTGGGTAGGATGTTAGGACCCTCATCTGCTGGAAATGAACGTATCACGGGTAAGTACCAACGTTCATTTTCCCAGCAGAAAGGGTCCTAACATCCTGTATTCTGGGATTTACCAAAGCCACCCAAGTCTAGGGAGGGAAGGTGCTGTCAGGAGGCTGCGGCCCCCAACACCACCCGTTGGAGGACTCTCATTAAGAATGTCACCTCAGTGAAATGAAACATATCAAACTTAACATGTCTTAAGAAAGTGGATGGTGACTTCTAAGTGGCCACCCTGTAAAACTGGACAGGGAAGCACTCATGGCCAGGGCTGCAGAAGTAGCCGCACTCCTAGTGGAGTAAGACAGCACCCCTCAGGACGGGTCTAGCCCAGGACCTGGCAACAGTCTTATAAGAGACTTATGATCTATCAGAACAGGGAAGATGGCCAACTTCATCAGAAGCCCCATGGTGGGGAGACCAGAAAGGTCCCCAGGTCTCAAGATGGCAGAATCTTAACTTTAGCGCTCTGAGCACTTCTAGTGTGAGACAGACGTCTGCAGGCCCTGTTGGTTGAGGCAAATCTCCATGAGAAGCCAACATGAGTCACAAGGAACACCAAGGCCACCCCTGGAACCAGGGAAGGATGGGGACGAAGCACCGCTGAGTCAAGTCTGGAGAAGCAATGTTGTTGAGTAGCGACAGTTGAATGTGGTGGCAGAAAAGAAGGGACTAAGATGGACCCTTTGGCGAGGCCTCCTGGAGAAGCTCCAACGCTTGAGAGTCAGGAACCTGGGAATAGAGAGTAGATCCCGGGAGGGAACTGAGTCTGGTTGGTGGAGCCTGAAGGAGACAATGCTCTAAGCGAGTTTGTGGCGTAAAAGGTGGACAGCATACCTGGCTGTCCTCCTGTGAGTTTGAGGGGATGATGTGGGTAACAAAAGACAGCAGACTGTATAGGGTCACAATCTACGTTTGGATGAGGTCGGAGCTGAAAGAAAAGGTTGGGACAGACTGTTTGGACCTGTGTGACCTCATCGGAGGACACCACGAGGGTGAGTTAAAAGTGGATCCAGGGGCCCACCAGACAGGGGTAAGGACCACAGGGGGGGGGCTGTGGGTATTGAGAGACATGGCCTTACAGTGACGCAGGAGAGGCCCTGTAGAGACCTGTCCCAAAAGAAGACAGAGCATCAGTTGAACCCAAGGGACCCACATCAGCTGGAAGCTTGGGAAGGAGGCTGGAGCCACCTGGGAGGAATTAAGGGGAATTGTGATGTCCCTGTGGCTGAAGCATCTCAGGTTTATCATGTCAATCTTGGTGAAATGAGGATGAGTCACCTGGCAGTCGACCAGACAGGAGACCAATGTATAGGCTCTCTTAGGCTGGTGAACCTCTGGGGAAAACCATAAGCTTGAGAAGTGTATAAGGTCTGATAGCAGCCACAAGGTAAGGCCTGGACTAGAGGAGGTCCATGTCAAAGGTGAAGCGCATACATCGGTGACCACCTGGGGGAGATGGGAAGTAACCCACCTCACCAGGGCCCAGGCAGAGAGGCAATCTACAGCCTGAGCTGATTTTGGAAAATTTGGGAGAGTTGCTCTCCAGAATCTCACATCAATAGTTATGAACAGAAATGTTATCATCATATCATATTATCAACATCAAAAATGTTATCATTGTAATAGTCATAACCATAGGGCTTTTACAAATGGGTGGGGCAGAGCCCTGACAGCTAGGGAATGGCCCTCAAGTGGCTGTAACCACTAGGCCATACGGAGAGAGGTGTAGCCACCCCCTAGCCTCTAGGGGCTCTCTTAAGGCTGTCAGTAGGAGACAAGATTGCTGGTGGGTTTTTTTTAATTGTATTTAATCGATATCTATATCACTATATCTATAGACAGCCAAACCCAGAAGTGGGGTGGTGGTCACCTGAAGAGAGGGGCACTGACTAGATGGTGGTGACCTGGCTCTGAGTAGTCCCTGATAAGAGGGGGAATAGTGAACCTGGGTGCCTCAAAACAACAAGAAGTGAGATCAATTAGTCACCCCAATCAGTGGCTAAATAGGCTCACGGCTACACCCAGCCATAAACGTTCAGAGCGAAGTGACTCTGAGACCTAAAGCGAAACTTACTCCTATGGGAGCTGACCCTTAAAGAAGTGTTTATATAAATCTATATCTATATCTATGGCAATATATCTATATATGTATATAGATAGATATCTATCTATCTATCTATATATATTATACATTTTTATCTATCTATCTAAACTAATTTACCCATCTATCTTTCTATCTACAATCTGTATATATCTATACAGTTATCTATATATGGCAACTAAAAAGGTGTCTATATATGGCTTAAATCAAGCCCTCCCCCCCCCCCCCCCACATTCCAGTGAGGGGAATAATGGCCAGGTTGAATGGGCCAGGCTCCAATTAATTTGTAGCTTTATCTCTTGACCAACATTTCACTGTGGGCATGAGGCCATGGCCTGGTCACATCAGAATTGTAAGGCATCAAACCTAACATCTGGAGTCAAGAGTAGGGGCCCATATGACATAAAGCCTTGGCTAACCAGGTGGCCAGACGGTGACCTCTCAAATAGGATGTATAACGCAGGAGAGAGGTTCCTAGATCAGGTAGGACCAGGCATAGCCAGGGAGGTGAGGCCATAGGCCCTAGTTGAACCCAGTAATAGACCCCCAGTCAGGAGGAAATAAAAACAGAGAAGGGCCATCTTAGCTGACCTCTGTGGGTGAAAGAGTGTGACCTCCTCAAGGTCACACTGACTCTGATGAAGGACCTGCGTCGGATCAGGAAGCCCAGGCCAAGTAAATAGCTTTTTTAGATTTTAAAAACTTAGTTTTTAAAACTTAGTTTCTCCTGTGACCAGGAGAAAATCTTGCAGAAAAAACAGGAGAAGGGCCACAGCCACCATGGAATGAAGGAAGAGCTCTCTGATCTTCCAGGAAGTGGCACCCCATAGTTTGCCATGCGGCAAAGATGGCTGCTCCCATAGTTTGCCATGTGGCCAAGATAGCTGCCCACATAGTATGCCATGTGGCCAAGATGGCTACCCCCCCATAGTTTGCCATGCGGCCAAGATGGTTGCCCCCATAATATGCCATGTGACCATGGCAGACCCATAGCTGGCCATGTAGTAAAGGTAGTGGATTGCACCACAGCTGTTGCAAATTCTGGCAAAACACTGAGTCCTCTCTGGCCATGGCCAAGTCAAAGCACAGAGGCTTGTCCAGCCTGACTCAGAGGGGTGCTGCTGCTGCTGCTAGGGGCAAGCAAGCAGACCCTCTCTTGTCCCAGTGGTCTGGCCTAGGCTATCCCAGTGTCCAGAATGGGGGGGGGGGTTTGAGGCTGGAGAGGAGCCCCCCCCCCCGAGAGTCAGCTCTCCCAGGAGCCCTCCAGGAAGGAAGGCGGGAGCTCTGACATTACAGTGGTCCCCCGGGTTACGAATACCCCGGGGTACGAAAACCCCAGGGTACGAAAGACTGCCACCCATGGCTCAGTCTTACAGAATCCTGGAATCTGTACTTTGGTAAAGAACCTCACTTGCAAAAAAAAACCCCGGGTTACGATAGAAAAAAAAAGGGCCGGCCCTTTAAATTTGGCGCGCGGCGCAACAAACAAAGCGGTCCCCCGGGTTACGAAGACTTCCGGGTTACGAAAGGTAATCCGGAACGGATTACTTTCGTAACCCGGGGGACCACTGTAAAACCCTCTTGTAAACTTAGAGAAGTTTAAGATCGACTCTTGGGGTGGGGTTGGGGGAAGGGTGGAAAGGGGGGACCAAGGCTAATCCTCACTGGGAAAAGGCATCTCACACCCCCAAATTGTGGCCCCTGAGTAGAAAAAACGCACTCGCAACAAGTTCTCACTGTTTTGTGGGAACAACCATCAACAGGCTCACCTCTCAGACGCCTGACCCTGAACAGCTAGGCAGAGGGAAGGGAACCTCTTCAGCAACTCAAGAGAGTGAACCTCTCCCCTGGCTGAGTCCCTGAAATCATCGTAGAAGTTTCTCTTGAGGCTTTGATGTTGTGGTCCCCAGCCAGAGCTGGGAAGGGAGCCTGATGGGACCACTTGGACAGTGAACCTCTCCCCTGGCTGAGTCATTGAAATAATCATATATGGTGCGTCTTGAGGCTCTAGTGTTGTGGTCCTGAGCCAGGGCATGGGGGGGGGTTGATGGGGATAGACCCCCCAGCTAGGCCCATGGCCTCTTCCCCCGACATAACCTCCCAAGATAGGGACAGTGTGGGGGGGGGGGAGGCAGAGAAGACCCTCGGGAATGCTGAGGGGAAAGGCTCTAAAAGGCACACAGACACACAAAACAAGAGAAAGGAATAGGCTCCGAGACAGCTTCCATGCAGAAGTTCGTTGGCTCGAAAAGACACATCCTGCAAGGAGCATAAAGAGGAACAAGACTGAGGCCCAGGGGGACTAGCTCCTCCCTATATAGTGGCTGGTCTTTTGTTTGCTGTCCCTGCCTACAGGAGCAAAATTGGGAGGAGCTAATCCAGAATACAGGATGTTAGGACCCTGTCTGTTGGGGAAAAGGGGAATGGGATCCAGGGAAATGTTATTGTCTAGTGCTAGGTGATATATATCCTGTGGGCTCTCACCTTCCTTGGCTAATGTAGACAGTTCAGTTTGATGGTTTACATTGCCTTCTTTAGCCTCTTGCTCCTCAATTGTTTCCTCTTCATCTTCAACTAGAATGAAACATAAATCTCACAAACTGAGATGAGACTAATAATCACACTCCACTGCCAGAACATTCAATCTGGCCATTTAAAGTACTACAATGGTCTTCCTATACATCTCACAGTGAAACAATGCCTTTTTCAAAATTCAAAAACACATTTAAGAATACACAGACTTTTATATATTCACCTAGGTTCTACTAACACCAGTGGATGTGTAAGTATATCTGGCTTGATTGTCAAAACCTCTGCCAGGTGCTATCATGTTCCAAGTCAACACAGGTGGGTTACCGGGGACAAAGCCTTTACAATGGTGTTGTCACTTTCATGGAACCCCCCCCCCCCTCCAATCTATTAATCAGCCTTCTGCTTTCAGGTCTTTTAAATGTCAGATTCTTAAAAAGACCATTCTGATAACACAAACATCTGGCAGCATTTCATTGTCTTCTGTAGTTTTATATATGCCCATTTGTGTCTTTTTTCGACTGCTGTGTTTTATTTAAAGTTTCACTAATTCTTCAGAGTTTCCCATAATATTGTTTTTTTCATACTGTGGTATTGTTTTAAATTATAGTAAGCATTTGGAATCATATAATCAAAAGGCAAAAATGTAAGTATTTTAAAAATGAATAAATGTACAGTGGAAAGGCAGAAACTGTCATTGTTTTATTTAGTCCTTGACTTTACCCCTCAAAAATGAAGAACATGGAAGATTCTCTTTTTTCCACAGACAATGTGTTTTCATGGCTTAAGTCTTCTCTCAAAAGTTTATATATGAAGAATCAATTTGTCACTACTAATTGTTATAATGTTATAATATATTGACTGTTATGTATTGTTATTTTATGTATATAAGGAAATAAAAGTGAAAAAAATGGGAAAAAAGTTTAAATTGGAAGTGTCAGTTAATTGGGACTAACTAGTGAGTGAGAGCCCTGCTGACACATATAGAAGTAAAGAGTAGCCCTTGATATTGATTGATTGATTTCACATCCCCGCTTTCTCCCAAAAATGAGACCCAATGCAAAGAAGCTGGAAGAAAACCAAAAGGCTTTAAAGTAACCTTTGGCAACTTGGTGAAACACTGAGCAGGGATGATGGGATTTTTAGTTCAACACATATGACAGTATGAGAGTGGGGAAGATTGCTCTAAAGATTTGTGTGGCAGCTATACATGAAGCATAACCTAGGTAGAAAAGTGGATTGTATAAATTCAAACTGCAAGTTACAATTTTCAATGTTCTGTTGTTGTGTGCCTTCAAATCACTTCTAATATATGGTGACGTTAAGACAAAACTATCACCAGGTGTTCTTGGCAAGATTTATTCAGAGGGGATTTGCCTCTGCCTTCCTCTAAGGCTGAGAGCATGTGGCTCACCCAAGGTCGCCATGGCCAGGGGGGAATCCAAATCCTGGTCTCCAGAGTTGTAGCTCAAACCACTACACCATGATGGCTCTTTTTCAATGTTTTGTGTGTATGAGCCTTTAAGTCACCTGTTGACTTATGGCAGCCTCATGAATTTCATGGAGTTTTCTTAGGCAAGGTTTACTCAAGAAGTAGTTTTGCCATTTCCTTTCTCTGAAATATTGCCTACAGTACTTGCTATTTGTTGGTAGTGTCTCATTCAAATATTAACTAGGACTGACCCTGCTTAGCTTTCAAGATCAGATAGGATCTGGTGCATTTAATGTTATTTGCATGCCAAAAGCTAATACGTTTAGAAGAAAGGTTCTAGAACTACTCTTGACTTGCTGCATTAATTTTCTTTCTGTAGGGGTTCCACACACACATCTTACTCTTTGTGTACCGACAGCCAAGCATTCACGAGAATCACACATTTGCTGTCTTTAGTAGTATAATCACCCTATTAGCTTATTCTATCCCTCAAACACAGATTCTCTAGATACAAAATGGCCTACAAGACACACAAGAGGTATGAATCACAAATCCTAAGTCTTTCAAGGGGGAACTTCTGGAATAAAGGGGGAGGAATTCAAACAGCCCAAAAATTTTTTTGTGGGTTTTCTGGGCTATGTGGCCATGTTCTAGAAGAGTTCATTCCTGATGTTTCACCAGCATTTGTGGCTGTCATCTTCAGTCCAATAAAGACTTAGGATGCTCAGTGGCTATAGAATTCTAACATATTTTTGGAGAAAAATAACCCAGAAAATCAAGAGGAAAAATCCACACTGTACAAATAAATTCAGTTTGACACCACTTTAAATGGCATGACTCAATGCTATGGAATTCTGGGAATTGTAGTTTATTGTGGAACCAGAGCTTTGACAGAATAGGCCAAATGTCTCACAAAACTACAATTCACAGAATTCCACAGCATTGAACCATGGCAGTTAAAATGGTGTCAAACTGGATTTTTGCAGTGCATATGCAGCCCAAATATCCTGATCAAACAGTACTCCATTTCACCAGATTTCACTGCAGGTCCCACTTGTACTTTCATATTTAACATGAAATGAATGAGATTGGCACCTGAAATTAAAACAGCAGAGTTGTAGACTAAAAGACTAACCTTCATCATCTGTCAATGATGTGCTTGCCTTTCTCTTTCTTCCAGATGACCATGAACCCTAAAAAAACACATAAAAACTTCAAATCTATATTAAGAGCACCAGAAGTCTTCTCTGGTAAAGTGCATTTGTGGCACCCACGCTTCAAAAACACAGTTAAGACTTGTGAGAAGTATCCATCAATTTTAAAAAAAAATTATTTTCCACAATAAAAACAAACATTCCATAGCTGTTCCTTCGTTTCCCCCCTTTTTACATATGTTCTATACAGTCATCCTCATATTATCTTTAATCTTGGAGGGTCAACAACACGCTACTATCATAGCTATCACCCATTATGACAATTTTTCCTCACCACCTCCCTTGCCAACATCATATATACATCCTAATATAATGTATGTGTAAGTGAAATAAATCTTCTTTAAGATAGATGCTTCCCGGTAAAATTATATTTAGTATGACTTCTACTTCTACTTTCAAGACATGTTAATCCTAATATTAAATCGGACTCTAAGTTACAGTAGCTCTAAATATTTATACCATAATATTCTACTACACATTCCCATTTTTGTTTCCACATTTCCATTGATTTGTCCTGCATCAGGTGAGTTAACTTATCAATTTCTAAACAGTCTAAGACTTTAAGTTCCCAATCCTCTAGCCCAGGAATATTGTGATTTCTCTAGTTTTTAGCATAGATTACTCTCGCTGCCGTAATCAGATATAATAATGGATTTTTTCTCTTGAATTTTCCTTAGCCTGTAAGCCAACAATTTACCGTGTCTATTACCATATTCGAAATGTTTCTGTTTGGCGGTTTTCAACTTCTTCTCTAATTTTCAGTCAGTAAGATCAACATTTGTTTCCTTAACTTCTCTAGGTCTCTCAATAAAGATTTCTTCTCCGGGTTCTCTATGATTTCCATTTCCTTATTCCGAATTTCTATGGAGATTTTTTCCAAAGTCTGGGCTTTTTTCCTCTTCCACTCTTGAGTGTTTTTTTAAATAAAAAAACCCTCTGATGACCGCCTTACTGGCATCCCATACAGTTGTCATCTTGACACCCTTATCCATGTTATCTTGAAAGTAGGAGTTCAATGTTTCTCTAGCTTCTTTCTGTATTGATTCATTCTTTAAGAGGTCTTCATTAAGTCTCCATATGAAATCTTTTGAAAATTGTGCCAACTCCATCTTGATTAGGTTGTGATTGGAGCATTTCTTCCCAGAAATTTCAATTCAGGATGCAGCAAGATTTGTGAAATTAAAAAATATATCAATCCTAGAAGCGGATTTATGAGAAGAATGTATAGTTTCTTGAATTCCCTTCTTTTAATCTCCAAGGGTCCACAAACGCCAGAGTGTCTATCATGTTGAATGCAGTTTGGGGTAGTTTTCCTTGTTTCTCACTTATTTTCTTAGAAGAACATCTATCTAGTAACAGGTTTATTATCCCGTTCCAGTCCATAATTATAATCTGTTCATGATCCAAGTCTAGAAGCTTTTCATGTAAATTCTGATAGAATTGGGATTTATTTTCTAAGGGTCCATACAAGCCTAAAATTATTGTCTTCTTTCTATTTACTTCCACCTCAATTGCAATAAATCTTCCTTGATTATCGTTCAAAACCACTTTTGCTTGAATACTGGGTTTTACATACATTGCCACCCCACTTCTTTTCGTCTTTCTTGCTGAAATATAAGTCTTACCTAATTTAGGATTTTTAAGAAATCTCTCATCTTGTCGCTTAATGTGTGTCTCTTGGATGCAAATAATGTCTGCACATTCTTTCTCCAAGACATGGAATATCTGTTTTCTTTTGTGGGGATAATTCATCCCTTTAACATTCCAAGAAATCAGCTTCATGTTGTTTTGTGTTTTTTAATTGTCTGCAAATATGTCCAAGTCTTCTTTACGGTTTCTCTCTAGTTAATCGTCTTGTAACAGTTCGGTATCCTACGGATCTTCATCACTTCGTATGAGTTCTTCACTATCAGCTTCTAAATGTTGTTCTCTTACCATTCTACCTTCTGCACCTATCACTGGTTCTTCTTCTCTGTCAATCTGAACTGTCTCTGTCTTAGAGTCCTTTCTATCTTGTCTGAGTCTTGTACTCGGAGAGAGGTTTTGCCTTTTCTCTCTTCTTTCACTCCCACTCTTCTTGTCTGGCGAGTTCTCTTTACTTAGTTTATCAAATAAATACTTCCTCTAAAGTATTTATTTTGAGATCTCTTCCACACCAAGACAGAGAAAGACCTTCAATTGGATCCCATCTGTATCTGATACATTTTGTTTGCAGCAATCTAGTTAAGAAACCTTAGTCTCTTCTTTTCTGAAGAATCTGAGTGGGAACATCTTTGAACAATCCTACCTCCATTTCATTTATTAACACTGTCTTCTTGTGACTTGCTTGCATAATTTGATCTCGTATCCTTTCTCTAGTCAAGTAAATTATTATATCACACGGTAAGTCTCTCTTTCTTGCAAAAGATGAATTTATGCGGTAAATTTTGTCCACCTCGATATC
The DNA here is from genome assembly GCA_034509955.1 of Urosaurus nigricauda. Taxonomy (NCBI): domain Eukaryota; kingdom Metazoa; phylum Chordata; class Lepidosauria; order Squamata; family Phrynosomatidae; genus Urosaurus; species Urosaurus nigricauda. The sequence goes on from JAOEGL010000014.1 coordinate 1,269,532, forward strand.
CATAAAGTCAACTGAGAAATCTAACAACTCTGCCAACACCGGTATAATAGATTTGTATAAATTCTCATTGGGCTGCTCTTTCAGACCTCTGATTTTGATGGATTTCTGTCTTTGTTTGGCTCCTTTAATCAAGTCCTGTTCTCTGTCCTTGTCCTAATTTAATTTCAGTTCTTTGGTAGTTTCTTCCAAAATTTTAGTTTTACCTTGTAGAATTCCTACATTTTTATCTATTTCTTTAATGTCCATTGATAGGTCTTTTATAGATCCTTTCAGATCATCAATTTCTCTCTTAAAGTCCTGTCTTATCTCTTCCCTCGATTCTTTTAGTTCGATTCTAAATTAGGCTTGCATTTTTTGTATAGCTTCCAGTATTTTTATATTTGAATCAGAAGTCTTGAGTTCAACAGATGCTCTTCTACCCATTGAGGATGTTGGGGGTAGGTTTGAAGATTGAATATTTTTCTTAGAACCTGATGCCATTTTGAATTTACAAATTGCGTTACAAAAGTGAATGATGGAAAGTATCCATCAAAACCCCTCAGAAACCCCTCAGTCAAAGCAGGCCCCTTGTAATTTAAGGTCAAAATGTAATATTCTCTTCCTACACATAAATAAATATTAATTTCATTAAAAAAGAAAGAGAATCATGTAAAGCATGCTGTTTACTGGTTTGCTTTAATCCAAGCCATGCTCCATTAAGTGGCAAAATTTGGGGTGCTTTATTGATACCTTTGAAGAAGTGAGAGCACAATAGCTGGAGCTTCCTGTGTTTGTTGTTTTGAAATCCAACTTTCACAAGATGTAACCTAGCCAGTAAAACATACTGTTCACGAGAATCATCAGAACACTCACACTTTAAACTCTGAAAGGCCTAATCAATCTCCCCTATTATTATTATTTTTAAATCTGTATTTGATGGGGTGACTGAGAGCCTGTCCAATTTAACTAGGTCTTACAGAAGCACAAACCATTATATGCAGAGAAATCAGAGAGGCGAGGGATACCCAGTTTTACTTGACCTATCTCCATATTCTATGTTCATCTAAGTTGGCCAAGGAAGAAAGTTATGGGCCTGCTGCCACTACATCATCACTGTAATAACATGATCAGTACCATTTCTTCTATATTATGGGAAAGGAATGCAGCTCAGTGGTAAAGCATGTGCTACTCAGGGAGAGATCTACACAGTCTACACCTGGCATCACCAGATAAAAAGGTAAGTCAGCAGAAAAATGGAAAATACCTCAAGACCCCAGAGAGCTGATGCCAGTCAGAGCAGACAGTATTGGGATGAATGAATAAATTGAGTTGATTATGGCTGCATGTACACTGCAGAAATAATCCAGTTTGATACCATTTTAATTGGCATGGCTCAATGCTATGGAATGCTGGGAATTGTAGTTTTGAGAGATATTTAACCTTCTGTCAGTGTTCTTGTGCCACAACAAACAGCAATTTCCAGAATTCCAGAAAATAGAGCCATGGCAGTTAAAGTGGTGTCAAACTGGATTATTTCTCTAGTGCAGATTCATTTTAAGAAAGCCTCCTATTTTGATTTGTTGATATTAGTAACTAGCAAACAATGGTTGTGATTTTAAATACCAGGCTTCCTATCTATACAAGTGCAGTATCTAACAGCCACATCATTTACACTTTGTCTTTATTATATTGAGGAAACTCACTCATTGGAAGGACTCTAGCACACTTTGGTATTTTACATGGAAATGAAAAACGTAAATCAAGTTCAAGATAATCATTAGGGCAGGAGGACAACCTTACCAGATCTGCTTCTTTTTCCAGCAGACTATCTTCTATATGTCTTATATATTTACCTGTAAAAGAATTAGGTATTATCCAGTGTTTACATCACTCAAGATGCTCTGCATACAAAAACGTGTAAGGAAACATGGGGGAAAAAGGAAAGAAAACCCAGCAAGACACCAATGTTACCTACTTCTGCATGGTCCGCAGGCTGGATAAAGATGTATGAAGGGTATGAATACAATATTATTTGCAGGGCTCGCTTAGATATGACAACACACTAAATCCTGTCTTTTTCTGTCACACACACAATACAAATCCTTGTGTGTAACTCTGTTTAAGTGTTTCACTTTCATGGACATCTGATATTATTCCATGAAACAGTTAAAATAAAAAAATACTACATTCAGCTATTATCTTAAACCATGATTTGGTGCACTGTCAGTAAAATTTGGATTATCATCAACATTCATTCTATATTCTAATTAATTTAGACTGATCTGCATGTAACAACAAACTATGTTTTACCAATAAACATGAAAAAGAAGGAAAGCACAGCACAGGAGTCTCAACTGAGGCACACAAAATTTTGACTGAAAAGAGTAAAGAAGTTATTAGGGTTAGAAAAATGGGAGCAGTTTATTTTCATGGATAGCAATGTGGCATCCCCATAGTTCTTTGAACCAAGATCTCTCTGGCTTTTGTTCGCTAACGAAGATTCAGGAAGGACTCATCTCACGCTTTCTACAAGTGCACTGATGACGAAAAAGGCCGATCCGATAAACAAGTCCAGTTACAGAAAGCAGCTTGGGTGATGTTTCCAAGTTGGGGTTCTTTCTGCGTTGTCGTTTCTCTTCGAGACTCGGCGTGAGTTCTTGAAAAAGGATGCAGCATTGTGGATAGTGCGTCTCAGTGCCTCCCGATGTGAGGCCAGGGCAGACCATTGTTGGTGATCAATTTGGCTGAGCTTGAGATGTTGTTTCAGGAAGTCCTTGTATCTCTTCTTTGGGGCACCTCTCTTACGCTGATCCGTGGCGAGTTCACTGTAGAGTACTATTTTGGGGAGGTGATGGTCCTCCATCATAGAAATGTGCCCTGCCCAGCGCAGCTGTGTTCTCAAGAACATTGCCTCAATGCTGGTGATCCCTGCTTGCACAAGGACAGCAACATTCGTCACATAGTCAGTCCAGTGTATATTTAGGATTGTGCGTATACAGCGCTGATGAAAACGTTCGAGGAGTCGTAGATGTTGGCAATAGATGACTCATATTTCAGACCCATAGAGGAGAATGGACAGTACAATGGCTCTGTACACACTGATTCTTGTGCTTCGCCTCAGGTGTTTGTTACTCCAGACTCTTTTGTAAAGCCTTCCGAATGCACTATATGCCTTTGCTAATCTGTCATCGATCTCTTTATCAATTTTGGCGTCTGAGGAGATGATACTTCCCAGATAGGTGAACTGCTAAGCGGACTAAAGTACAGATCTGCCTATGGTGACGTGGGGGTGATAGTGCTCTTCCTGTGGTGCAGGCTGATAGAGAACTTCCGTTTTCTTCAGACTGACCTCCAGCCCAAACATCTCTGCAGCTGCTGCAAAGGAGGATGTTAGGCGCTGCAGAGCTGCTTCTGTATGGGCAACAAGGGCAGCATCGTCAGCGAAAAGCAGCTCATGGACTAGATAGTTTATTTGTGCGAGGCTTCAGACGGCTTAAGTTAAACAAGCTACCATCAGTACGGTACCGTATATAGATGCCGTCTTCTTCTTCAAGATCTGCTGTACCCCTTTGGAGCATCATGCTGAAGAAGACTGTAAATAGAGTTGGAGTGAGAACACAACCTTGTTTCACACCATTAGTTATTAGAAAGGGCTCTGAGAGAGCATCGCCATATCTGACTTGTCCTTGCTGGCCCTCATGTAGCAAGATAATCATTTTGAGGAATTTGGGGGGGGGGGGCATCCTAATCGTTCCAGGATCTGCCACATACCTTTTCTACTCACAGTGTCAAAGGCTTTGGTAAGGTGGACAAATGTTACATAGAGTTGTTTGTTCTGCTCTCTATATTTCTCTTGCAGTTGTCTAAGAGCACTGGCTTTCAGGGAGAAGTTCTTCTGCAATAGCAGGAACTAGTCTGTTCAGGAGTATCCTTGCAAGGATTTTTCCAGCAATGGAGAGCAGTGTTATACCTCGATAGTTTGAGCAATCAGATTTTGCTCCTTTTTTCTTATACATAGAATCATAGAATCATAGAAATTTAGAGTTGGAAGAGATCACAAGGGCCATCCAGTCCAACCCCCTGCCATGGAGGAACTCCAAATCAAAGCATACCCGACAGATGGCCATCCAGCCTCTGCTTAAAAACCTCCAAGGAAGGAGACTCCACCACCCTCCGAGGGAGTGTGTTCCACTGTCGAACAGCTCTTACTGTCAGGAAGTTCCTCCTAATGTTCCAAGTCCTGTTCTCTGGAGCAGCAGAAAACAAGCTTGCTCCCTCCTCAATGTGACATCCCTTCAAGTATTTAAACAGGGCGATCATATCACCTCTTAACCTTCTCTTCTCCAGGCTAAACATCCCCAGCTCCCTAAGTCGTTCCTCATAGGGCATGGTTTCCAGACCCTTCACCATTTTAGTCGCCCTCCTTTGGACCCGCTCCAGTTTCTCCACATCCTTTTTGAATTGTGGTGCCAAGAACTGGACACAGTATTCCAGGTGGGGCCTGACCAAAGCAGAATAGAGTGGCACTATTACTTCCCTTGATCTAGACGCTATACTTCTATTGATGAAGCCTAAATTAGCATTGGCCTTTTTAGCTGCCATATCGCACTGTTGGCTCATGTTCAACTTATGGTCTACTTGGACTCCTAGATCCCTTTCGCACGTAGTTTTATTCAGCCAGATGCCCCCACCTTATATCTATGAATTTCATAAAGCCTACTCCTGAAAGATGTTTTTCAGATTTTGGTTTGCCAGACTAGTAGAGTTTATAGCCGGCACTGTGTTCTTTAAGGCTGCCTTCCTCATGGAGACGAACTTCACTAACAGCAGCGATGTCAATATTAAGTTGTGATAGTTCATGGGCTATTAGAGCAGAACGACACTCAGGACGTCCACTATCTGCAGAATCTTGCACGGTTCTGATGTTCCAGCGTGCCTTTGTATCTTTGTTTTTGTTTGACTGCATCAGAAGACGCCTGTTGACTGCGGCTCGCCAACCAGGTAGATGGAGATGAGCTTTCTTTAGGCCACCTTTTCTAGGCCCCTCTATGTATGGAGCAAGCAGTGCTCTCCTTAAAAAGGCTGCTTGGTCATTCAGGATGCTTCCATACAAGACTGTCATTTCCTGGTCAGTCTCGAGCGACCAAAGTCCTGAACCGCCTGCATGCAGGGTTCGATCTGCGGCTTCCAGTGCATCTTTCACCTGCCGTTTCTTGCCTCACCTATCGCTACAGGACTTTTGGGGGGGGGGGATCAGATCCTTCTAGCCTGAGCAATGGATTTTTCTGGTGGAGCGCAGCGTGCACAGAACTGGCCTCACCCTTTAAACCAGAGGTTCGTCTGCCAGGGCCAAGCAAGCAAGGACGGTGGCAGCGAGATCCTCAGGTCGTAGGTTTGATTAGAGTTTCCTTCTCTTAGATGGTTTACCTTACGGGGTTAGACAAGCACCATCTGCCCGGGTTTGGGATTGGAATTTTCCTTCTCCTCAGATGGTTGCCATAAGGCTAAAGAGCCCATCCTGCCCTTTGAAGTTCTTGGTCAGACCCTTCGATTGTGACCTGTCTGGCATGATAGGCCCTACCGGTGGCTGTTTATGCCACCGCCAGCATAGCTCACAGTTTCATCAGGGTACACAAGCCTCTCCCCCGCGACGAAGGGGTGTCAATGGAGAGGTGAACCAAGATAGTAACAATGTAAAAGTGTTGTTGCATTTGCCTATCCGTTTTGTTTTATTTCTCTACTTTAGCATTCCTGACACAGTTTGGCAGTTCACAAAACCAAAACAACATTAAAACAAATACATAAAGAGTAATTAGAAAAATGTTTACAACTGGAAATCTAAGGTGAATGCTGATTGTAATTAGAAAAATGTCTACAACTGGAAATCTAAGGTGAATGCTGATTGCTGCTGATCATGTATTTTTAAAAACTAAAAAAGTAAAAAGCCAGGTTTTTCTGATTATATTTTATTAAAGGAATTTCTAATAACAAAATAAACAACCATGAAATATATAAGAAATAAACAAAAGCTCTGGGTATAATTTAACAACCTCTTAGCAGATAAAAGGCCCTCTCTCCATCTTAACTGCTACTACCCTGGCCTCAGAGGGAGATAATAAAAGGCACAGCTCCACCATGGCTAGACCTAAATGCAGACAAAAGGCCCTCCCCCATTGCAACTGCCACTGTCCTGATCTTGGTGGGAGAAAAGAACCAGCAGTATCTGCTGGACTTGATCCCCCTTCTCCTTTTGTTCATGTCCTTTTAGACTGTAAACCTGATGGCAGGGAACTGTCAAATTTGCAATCTGTAAACTGCTCTGAGAACCTTTGTGGCTGAAGGAAGGGATATAAATACTCTGAATATAAATAAATAAATAAATAAATAACTTCTGTAGAGAATTAAAGATTATAGTGCTCATAAGTACATTCAATTCTGCTAAAGGGAAGATTCCTTGGAAGATCTATGAAGGTTTATTCTCTAGGACAGTGGTCCCCAAACTGTGCTCTTTAAGGGATTTTGGACTCCCAGAATGGCAGATATTAGTCGACATGGCTGAGGCTTCTGGGAGCCGAAGTCCAAAATCTCTGAAAGGGTACAGTTTGGGAATTAAGATCTAATACATTCTTCAAACTTCAGCTTGATGGGCTACCCAAATGTACCCAGGTTTCATGGCAGAGAAGGGAATCGAACCCTGGTCTCCAGAGACCTGGTCCAACACTCAAACCACTACGCTACACTGGATACTATTCCCATGTACTATCACACAGAGGAGGCAAGCATCATTAAAACATGATTAAAATGTGGTAATAGTGCAATCGGGGGGAAGATTATCACACCCCCATGTGCTTCTTCTGTTTGTGTCCCATGCATAAACTGTAATGGACGTGTCATTGGGTAAAACAGGAGTTTTTGTTATTACTCAATGATGCATCCATTACAGTTCACACAGGTGAAACAAACAGGAGAAGTGTGCAAGGGTATGATAATCTCCCCCCCAATCACGCTATTACCATAGTTCTTGACCTTGGGCTGGAAATACTCGGTTTTCTGATCCAAACTTTAAATTTTATCCTCATGGAAGGAGCTGCTGAAATGCCATGTTCACAGTATCCTCAGTGTCAAGGATGTATTCTAACTAGGGTTGAGAGTTTACAGTCTGCTGGTTCAAGGGCCAATGCCCAGTTCTTTGGACATCTTTTACAAGGTTCTCTCTTAGCTTTTCTTCCGGGCAGGATATGGAGTTGAGACAGCCATGGTTGCTTTGACAGATGACCTCCGCTTGAGCATTGACAGGGGTAGTGTGACCCTGCTGGTGCTCTTGGACCTCTCAGCGTCTTTTGACACTGTAGATCATGTCATCCTTTTGGACCGTCTGAGAGAGATGGGTATCGGAGGCACTGCTTTGCAGTGGTTCCGTTCCTTCCTCTCAGGCAGGACCCAAAGGGTGAGGCTCGGGGACAGTTGCTCGTCTAAAATCGAGTTTCATTGTGCCGTCCCTCCAGGCGCCATCCTGTCCCCGATGCTATTTAACATTTATATGAAACCACTGGGGGAGATCATTCGGAGGCATGGAGCTCAGTGTCATCAGTACACTGATGACACTCAGATATATTTCTCCATGACAAGATCACCTGCGAAGACCTCAGATGGCGTCTCCTCTCTCAATGACTGCCTGGCAGAGGTAATGGATTGGATGTGGGAAAACAGATTGAGGCTAAATCCAGATAAAACGGAGGTACTGGCAGTCACCGGCCCGAAACCAGGTCTGGGAATACAACCTCCGGTCCTAGATGGAGTCACACTCTCCTCGAAGGACCCTGTTCGCAGTCTGGGGGTACTTCTAGACTCAAGGCTTCACATGACTAGTCAGGTGAATGCAACGGTCAGGAGTGCCTGTTATCAGCTTCGGCTGATATGCCAGCTGCGCCCTTTCCTGGAGATGAAGGATCTGGAAACTGTGGTACATGCTTTGGTCACCTCATGTTTAGATTACTGTAATGCGCTCTACATGGGGCTGCCCTTGTGCTTAATCCAGAAACTTCAACTGGTTCAAAATATGGCAGCCAGACTAATCACTGGGGCATCTAAGAGAGAGCATATAACACCAGTGTTTAATTCTCCACTAGCTGCCGATCAGTTTCCGGGCACAGTACAAGGTGCTGGTTTTGACCTTTAAAGCCCTTCATGGCTCAGGTCCATCCTATCTTAGGGACCGCCTCTTCCCATGTGAGCCCCCTCGTACACTCCGGTCCTCTAGGAGGAACCTATTACAACCTAAGAAAACTAGGTTGGCACAGACCTCCCAGAGGGCCTTTTCTGTTGTCGCTCCCAGGCTATGGAATGGCCTGCCGGATGAGATGCGCCTTATTACAACCCTGAACGGCTTCAAGAAGGCCACCAAGACGCATCTCTTCCGGCAGGCCTTCCCAGACAATGATTAACCTTTCTGCTATCTATTGTCCCTCTTGCCTCTTCCACTGGGATATCTGATATTGTCGAGGCAGCCCATCATTTTTAATTAGAGTTTTCTAATGTTTTAATATTTTAATTGTAATGGCCCTGTTTTAGTATTTTTAAATCTTATTCTAGTTTAATTTATTTTTACGGGGTGGGAGGGGAAATTGAATTGTTATATTTTAATTGTAATTGCTTTTAAATGTTGTACCCCGCCCCGATTGCTTGCCCAGAGGGGCAGGATATTATAATAATAATAATAATAATAATTATTATTATTATTATTATTATTATTATTACAGCTCCAGGAATGACATATCTGCATGGTATCCCCTCTTTGCTCATCCTATTTGGGCTGCGTGCCATTTTTGCTTCCTCTGACAGCTAAGTCTCATTCAAGCAGTGTTATGTTCCTTCACATGTAGTAAAAACCTCAAATCAGTTGATCCACTAGCCTTGTCAATTTGCTATTTCACGGATTTTTGTTTTGTTAGATTATACTCAAAATTATGAAAATATTGTTGGGATTACGCTCTGTTCACTCACTACACACCCTCTACATTGGCTCATCAGCCACACACCCAACAAAGTTAAAATAATACAGGAATAGCATTAACAGGAACTAGATAAAGTGGCTACATGTTTAGACGCCTCTAAAAGTCCAGCAAAATGTCTTTACTCTTTCCTATTACATTATAGTGATCTCATCTGCAAAAAGAAAAAAGGAGATGGAAAGGATTACCTCTCTTCGAGTGTCTCTTTAAATTCAATGCTTTTTTCCTTTTCTCTTGAAATTCAATCTGCAGTTTTATTTCCACAACCTGAAGAATATAACAAAGAATATGGCATGTATGAGAGACAGACTGACCAACAACCTAACATTTAAGACTTCATTGAGAGACACTAGCTCCAGAAGAGAAGAGAAACTATTGACAATTTTTAGTGTGAAGATCTGATTTGGGGGGGAGGGGGGAGCCAAATACCTAGCACATATCAGTAAGAACAAACATCCATAAAACGCACTAGTTGCATTCTCTCGTTGATAAGCCAGGATTCTGGAAAACCCTGGTTTATGATCAAGCTGTAAGCTAGTGCATGGGTCCAATTGCTCCTGCTTTGCTACTCCGTGCTACCACAAACACTAAAAAACAAACAAAAAACAGCACAGGTTTACTGGAAAAGGGATAGGGGACTTGTAGTCCTGCTGTTGGGCTGTAATTCCAAACATCCCTCATCACTGGTTAAGTTGGCTACAGGTGATGGGAGATGCAGCTCAACAAAATCTGGCTGGTCAAATATTTCTAACCCCTAGTTCAGTGAGTGGTATGCCCCCCAGGGGCAGTGGAACAATCCAAGGGGGCAGTAAGAGCAAAAGGAAGTGTCAGGGTGGCTTCAGTGAAAGTATGGGTGTGCAAGAAAGACAAGGGGAACCAACAGCCTTTAGGGCCATGGTAGGGATGAGAGTTGCATGAAACCTCTTTTCAGCATCTCTTAAAACCACCACAAAGCCTCACTTCATGTGGTGGTATCTTCTGCTCTTCACCTGCCCATGCAAGCTCACTTTCCTAGCTGCATCTTTCACTAGTAGTGGCAAGAAACTAATGCAAGGCTTGGGCACAGGGTATCATTTCTGTAGCTTGGAGTGGCACCATTTTGAGACAAACTGACAAGGAATTAGAACACGTGGGGGGGGGGAGAGAAACAAGGGAAAAGGGAGCTTTCAAATCTGAGATGCTGCTTAAGCATTAAGCTTTGTCAGGACTTGGCTGGTAAGTCAAAACTGCACTTTTTTTCATAAGACAGGCTGAAAGAAGAGGTAAAGGTAGAAGCAATGTTTGTGTGGGGGAAAGACATGTCTTTAAGGAAGGAGGGATAGGAATTTCCATGGTTGATTCTTGGAAAGAGTGCTTCACCTTGGAGCAGGTCTGGTATTTAAAATATCTCTTTCCCTCTCCATGCCAGCCTTAATTCCAGAGTATGTGGCCTCTAGAAACCCCCAAACACACACAGCTGCACCCCTCTATGCCCCAACAAAGAAGGATTGAGAGGCCCTCCTTACTGAATTATAGAGTTGGAAGAGACTTCAAGTGCTATCCAATCCAACCCCATGCCATGCAGGAAAACACAATCAAAGCACCTCCAACAGATGAGTATCCAGCCTGTTTAAAAACCTCGAGAGAAGGAAACTCTACCATACTTTGTTGTGCTACTGGTGGGGTTTCCTCTTTCTTCCACATCCTTGCATATTATCCTCGCACATGTTAACATACAGAAAACTAGTTTCCCATGCTTCATTTCTGGTTTTTTTAAAAATCATAACCAGTAAGATGACCTCAGGTAAAATGCCTCATCTATTTTTAGTTCTATCATTATTATTTTATAAACTTCTGTCCAATGCTTTGGAGCATGTCCACCATAAGTGATAATATGCTCCTGTTACCTGTGAACATTTCCAGCAATTTGGCTTTGTTCCCTTATACATTCAGCCAATTTTTGTGGCAATAGATGCCACCTAAAAACATCTTGTAATTGCTTTCTGTCCTGGAACAAAGTATACTTCAATCTTTTGTTCCACATTTTCTCCCAACACTGGAGGTTGTGCTCTATGTTTTGCGCCCATTTAACCAGACTGCCTTTAAATATCTCTTCTTCTGTGTCCCATTTTAGTAGTAATTTATAAAATTTTGAAATCATGTTTTTATTTCCCATTTCTATTATTTTGTCCCATTCTGTTTTTTTGGTTTGAAATCTTTTCAGTTTCACACTGATGTTGAACCTTTTAGTTGTCAATCTAAGTACTAATGGCGCTCCATATTTATTTCTCTAAGTTCTTCCTGGGATTTTATTTCTAGTTCCCCACCTGTTTCTTCCATAATGTCTCCATATCTAATCCATTTCTGATGTGGGATTACTTCTCTGCCAAAGAAAGCTTCATGCAGGGAACACCAATGAGTTATTTTTGGACAGAGCATAGGTTTAGATTTCCTCCCCACTTTCATCGGTGATTTCCTTACTAGATGATTTAAACTCTATTAACTTTTTCTTTTCCATAGATTAAGGCTATTTTCCCTAAAAAGGAAAGGCGCAACATACTCCATTTGTCCTAGTCTCTGGAGCAGCAGAAAACAAGTTTGCTCCCTCCTCAATATGACATCCCTTCAAATATTTAAACAAGGCTATCATATCACCTCTTAGCCTTCTCTTCTCCAGGCTAAACATCCCCAGCTCCCTAAGTCATTCCTCATAGGGCATGGCTTCCAGACCCTTCACCATTTTAGTTGCCCTCCTCTTACTCTTACTCTTTTGTTTAATATTTCTAAAACAAGGATGAAAAGGTGAAATAGGGAATCCTTTATATGTTCCCTTTGTTATTTGGAACTCTGCTGACTTTTCTCCATTTATTATTAGTTTTGCCCTTTGCTTTCTGTATATAGCCTTGATCCATTCCATATATTTAATTCACATCTATTTTTTCTAAGAATGCAAACAACATTGCCCATCCAATATTCATAGAACCATAGAATCATAGTGTTGGAAGAGACCAGAAGGGCCATCCAGTCCAACCCCCTGCCATGCAAAGGCCTTGTAGCTTAATCTAGACAAAATGGAGGTGCTCACAGTCACAGGCCCGAAACCAGATTTGGGAATACAACTTCCAGTCCTATATGGAGTCACACTCTCCTCAAAGGACTCTGTTTGCAGTCTGGGGGTGCTCCTTGACCTGTCGCTTCACATGATATGCCAGCTGCGCCCTTTCCTGGAGATGAGGGAACTGGAAACTCTGATACACGTTTGGACTACTGTAATGCACTCTACATTGGGCTACCCTTGTGCCTAACCCAGAAACTACAACTGTAATATGGCAGCCAGGCTTGTTGCTGGAACATCTAGGAGAGAGCACATAACAACTGTGCTTAAAGCTCTCCACTGGCTGCCGATCAGTTTCCGGGCACAGTACAAGGTGTTGGTTTTAACCTTTAAAGCCCTACATGGCTTGGGTCCATCCTACCTAAGGAACTGCCTCTTCCTGTATGACCCCCCCCCCCCCCGCACACTTCGGTCCTCTGGGAGGAATCTGCTACAGCCCATGAAGACCAGGCTGGTCCAGACCTCCCAGAGGGCCTTTTCTGCTGTCGCCCCCAAGCTGTGGAATGACCTGCCGGGTGAGATGCGTCTTATTCCATCTTTAGAAGGCTTCAAAAAAGCCCTAAAGACACATCTCTTCCGGCAGGCCTTCCCAGAGAACGTGAACATCTCCCAGCTCCAAAACTAGGCCCTAGTGTCTTCCAGCCTTTCTTTCCTGTGTTTTTTCCACCCCCTATACAACCTAGGTTCTTCAGGCCCGTTTCCTTGTTGCTGCTTTTTATTGTCGTATTTTGCTTTATTCCATGTTTTTAACTCTACTGTGATTTAATTTTCTTCTTAAGGGAGGTGGTGAGGGAAGGGACGGGATATTTTAACTGACACTGTTTTAACTTTTGGTGTAACCCGCCCCGATTGCTTGTTTAGAGGGGTGGGCTAGAAATAAAATGTATTATTATTATTTATTATTGTTCTGTAATTGCTTTCTCTGGTTGTTTCTTTCAGAATGCAAATTGCCTCCAGCTGTTCTGTTTCTTAGTGAATCAGTGAACAGTTTGTTGCCTAGTTCCTTGTTCATTTCCTCTGCCAAATTCTGTTTGTAATCTTAAAATTAAATACAGTGGTCCCCTGGGTTACGAAAGTAATCCGTTCCGGATTACTTTTCGTAACCCGGAAATTTTCGTAACCGCTTTATTTGACGGACCGCGCGGCAAATTTAAAGGGGCCGCGCGGTTTTTCCTTTTCGGATCCCGGGGTTTCATTCAGATCCTGGGGCCGTTTTTGCAGCCCTGGCTCTTTCGTTCCCCGGGGTTTTCGTACCCTGGGGGATTCGTAACTCGGGGGACCACTGTACTCACTTCTTACTTCTTCAGTTACTCTTTCTCTATTTGGTGCACTCTATCTTTAAATAATTATAATCATACAGTCTGGGCTGTAAGGTCTTTTTCCTTTCTCTTTTCTGTGCCTGACCATCCACCACTCAAGAGTGCGCTGTTCCACTGATGTTCTTTTACTTACTTTCGACAGCTTTCTCGTTTTTGCTTTCTTATTTGTAAGAAAGAGCTTCTTACTGTAGATAATCTTCTGTTTCTAGGACTTGGGTGGAATTCTTTGTAGCTTGCAATCTTGAATTCATTTTAGTTTTTTCGATTAAAATTGGTGGCAGCTCTGGTGCCACAAGCAGCTTCTTACCCACTGTGGACCCCCTCTGCTTTGTCCACTCTCCTTTGGTCTATTGTATATTTGTCTGTCTAGGAGCTCAAAATTCAGAGACTGAATTTTTTAAACTGCTGCATAATACTGTAGATTCATATACATGTCTACTAGCACTCCTAGATTTCTTTCACATGTACTGTTGTCCAGTCAGCTATCCCCCGTCCTATATCTGTGCATTTCTTTTTCTTTTTTAACCCTAAATGTAGTACCTACATTTCTCTATATTGACATTCATTTTGTTAGTTTTGGCCCAGCTTTCTAATCTACTCAGGTCAGTTTGAATTGTGATCCTCTCCCCTGGAGTACTAACTATTCCTCCTAATTTGGTGTCATCTGCAAATTTGATAAGAATGCTCTCTATTCCTTCATCTGAGTCATTGATAAAAAATGATGAATAGCACTGGGCCAAGAACAGAACCCTGTGGCAGCCCGCTAATCACTTCTTTCCAGGATGAAGAGGAGCCATTGCTGAGCACCCTTTGAGTTCAGTTGGTCAACCAAGTACAAATCAGCCTAACAGTTGGATTGTCTAGCCCACATTTTACTATCTTGTTTGCCAGGCCTTACTGAAATCAAGATATGCTACATTCACAGCACTCCTGTCATCTACCAACCTGATAATTATATAAAAAAAGGAAATAAAATTAGTTTGCCATGACTTGTTTTTGAGAAATCCACATTGACTTTTTGTGATTATGGCATTCTCTTGTAAACATTCACAAACTCTGTCTAATGATCTGATCTAGAATCTTTCCTGGTACTGATGTCAGGCTAATGGGGCTGTAATTGTTGGGATCCTTTTTCTCCACTATTTGAAGATGAGGACATTTGCGCTCCTCCAGTCTGCTGGGACTTCTCCTGTTCTCAAGGAGTTCTCACAGATTACTGACAATGGCTCTGAGATTACTTCTGCCAGTTTTTTAACACCCTTGGATGTAGTTCATCTGGCCCTGGAAATGTGAATTCACTTAAATTAACCAGATATTCCTGTACTACCTCTTTACATATTTCCTCTACTGCATCAACTGCTCCATTTTCCTCAGGCTGTGTACCCTTTTTCTTTTGTGAGAAGAAGGAGGAATGTTCAGTAGTCTTAAGTAGACACTGAAAGAGAAATCTGGGCATCCCCCTCAAGCTTCCCTGCTAAACATTCTTGTTTTCCAAGTTGCTTTGCCCAGCTCCAGAACCTGCTACTGTAGCTATATGGGAAAGCTACTGGCTGCTACTTCCTCCCCTAGCCAAGTCACTGGGGAGAAGCTTCTCCTCTTGCACCAGGTCACCTTGGAAGCAGCAACTGAGCAGCTAGCTGAACAATGACCCATAAGCTTCTTGCCCTCACTAACATTTGAACAAGACTGGAATGGGTGAGAGGCTTCTTGATCATTGCTCAGCCAACTACTTGGTTGCTGCTCTGAGGGTGCCCTCAGAGCAGTGACCAAGCAGCCAGTTCAGCAGCAACTGAGAAGCCTCTCACCTGCACTAGCGTTTATTGCAAGGCTGCCACAGGCAAGAGTCTTCTTGATCGCTGCTCAGCCAGCTGCTCAGTTGCTGCCCCAAGGTGACTGGGTGCAAAGAGAGCAGAGACAAGATTGGTTGTTTTAAATCTACAGTAGAACAGTAGTCCAAATATCAGCAAATTAGTATTGGGAGGTGCTAGGGTTGCTGATCAAGAGGAAAGGGGGCAGTGGCCTGAAAAGGTTTGAGGACCATTGGTTTACAGTATCATTCAAAATGGGCGTCATTGCTTGCTATTCCCCTTTACAAGCGAGAGCTTCAAACCACAGTTTGTTCTTGCTTTATGATCACTGGCTTATTAGGGTAGCAATAATGCTAGAAGCCCAGTATGAAAAGAGGAGCAATGAAAGAGCAAATGGACTGAATATACTAGCACTTAGCTAGCTAAAGACTGGCCATGATTCTGGAAAAACCTGGCTAGACTATCCATCCAAATGTAGCCAAACCTTTAAAAACCCAAGAATTGTAACTACCAAGTTACTTTCTGGAAATGAAGTGTTGCTTACTGATCTGCGCACTCTTTGCTTTGAGATAGATGCTCTGCAATGTCACAACACATAATACGGAATGCAATCCTGTGTAAATTCCTACTGAGTAGGAGACTTGACTCCCAGTGAAGGAATTTCTATTACAGCCTTGTTCCAGGATAAATGTTTGAAGACCAGGCTGTTTGATGATCAACAGAGAAGGAAAGCACTACCTGTTCAATATTTGACCAGAAATACTCAATTTCTCTCGCAATCATTGCTGCAATACGCCTCAGTTTGTTCTGTTCCTCTTTCTTGGCCCTGTCTTCATTAAGCTTCTTTTCTTCATGGTAGCGAGCCACAGTCCGGACCATCTAACAAAAATAACAATGCAAGTCTTCCATTACATACAGTTTCTTAAAACAACCTGCCTTTAGGAAGCTGCCAAACATCTGGTCAGACTATTTGTCCAAGTAGCTCAGTACTGTCTACTTGAATGGACAGTACCTTCCTCCTCCTCCAAGCTGCCTTGATAATGTGACTGAAGGGTAAGGTATATATTTTAGTAACAGAATTATGAAATGAAGCGAAATTCATGAAGTGAATCCTAATCTAGTGCTTCTCAAATATGTAAATTGCCTGTAAAATTGATTTGCCTTTCAGGACCCACATGGAAACCAATTCAAATCCTACTTTCTCCCCTTGACAACAGAACACATAATAATATTGAATCAGTATTTTAAAGTATTTTAAAGTATTTTGTCATCTATGGAACCTTTATCTTTGATTTTTTTTAAGCTTTTCATTTTGTGACACACACAGGTAACACATCAGAGCCTGAAATTTAGGAAACACTGTTCCAGCCCCCACCCCATGAATAAATCTCCAAATCCTGCTCTCAGGGACTAGGAAACCCTATGGAGTCAGTTTTCAGGCAGCTTTGAGAGCTGATGGAGAGGAGGGAATACCAGTGTGACACTGGGTTCAATCCCAAATAAAGCTATTTCACTTCTCTTTCTTGGAATATTTGTAAAATGCTCTGTTTGTGCAATCTGGAGCAGGCCCTCAGAATAGCACCTGTTCTAGATCACACCAAGAAAATACCATATAAAATAAATGCATCCTGACCTTCTTAGCAGTGGCCATTTTCCATCTCCTTTCTTGAGCAAAGTCTGTTGCCATCCACTGCATTTCCTCCAGGAGATAATCCCACTGAGATTTGGGTCTGGGCGCTTCTTGAAGTTTGGGCAACCGTCTCAGAGACCACAAACCTTCCTTCCTCAGCTCTGCTATTCGTTGATGGACTTGGTTTTCCTTTTAAAAGAAAAATAAGAATAATGGAAATAAAATGCACTTTCAGAAAACTAAAGACATTAAAACTGTCATGTTGAAAGGCATTTCAGCTAGCAAGAGCTACAACAAACCACTTACAGCTACAAAACAAACTCTGAAAGAAGAAATTACAGACAAGAAGCTGTACAGAGCTGTAGCTTAGAAGACTGTTTTGATTAAGACATTACTAGAGAGGCAAATCAAAAGACAGGCTGTCCCCATCCCTTGCCATGCACATGTTTGTGAGTTATCTAACATCATATTTCATCAAAGGATTCTACGGGGTCGTGTTCCCATGGTGAGCAGCAACAAAGGCAAAAGGATGGGATCAAAGATACCAGAACATTCTAACTTAAAGCTCTCCCTGCCAGTAACTAGGAAGAGGCATTCTGCCTTTTAAGAATGGGGGAAACATACAAAAGCTGTAAATGCACATAATGATGGTATCACAGAGAAGGGGATGTGGTCACCTGAGGAAGCCCAAAAAGCCAGATTTAGATTCCAAGAAGGTTGCATGCCATCCCAAGGTCTGAGTATATGTACTCCTGGTATATAATAATAAATTTGTTTTGTCAAATGCAGATACAGCACCATCATACCACTGTAAGAGGTGTTTGTAGACTTGGCAGAATCCTAAGCTATACAAAAACACTAACTGACAATCAATTCAGATCCCCACTACCTAAATGTGCACACTCAGTAGGCAGAATATAGTAACTGTGGGGTTGGGGTGGGGCGGGGAATAAAAAAACTGGGAGGTAAGAGGGGAAAGAAGTGCTGTATCCTGAAAAAGGAACAGTTAATTGGCTAGAATTCTAAAAAAGGCACATTGGCTAGAATGGATATTCACAGTAATTTCCCCAAAGAGAAGGATCCATCAAAGAAAGAGTTAATTTCAGTCACTGGCCAGGCCAGGGAAGAAACCATTTTTGTGTTAATGTTATTTTTGAAGAGTATTTCTTGTTAGACCCCTAGCTTATTTTCAGTTTATTTCCAAACCTAGAAAAAAGGAAAAACGAACATTGGCTTACCTTGTGAGATGTTTGTTTTCAGTGATGAGGGAAGACATCCTTCATGAGGGCTGATTCCCCCTGTTCGCTCCAATCAGACAGGACTATGACTTCTGGGCATGTCCACCAGGGGAATCCATCCCCCTTGTTTGCCCAGTCAATGTATAGCCAAGCAGAGAAAGTTTATAGTAACAGAGAAATACTATCAACAATAGAAAGGATAGCCATTTAATGAGAACAATCCTAGAAACTAGAACAAACATCCTATTAACCTTAAAGCAACACCCCCCCCCGACACCGAGAACAGTCTTCAGTTACGGGTGGGTAGGATGCTTCCGCCCTCATCGCTGAAAACAAACATCTCACAAGGTAAGCCAATGTTCGTTTTTCCAGCTTTGAGGGCGGAGCCATCCTTCATGAGGGACATACCAAAGCTCCCTGAATGGATGGGAACTGAGGTAAGGAAAATTATAGGATGGACTGAAGGATCCGTCTACCGAATGATGCCTCAGCCAATTGGAAGGCATCAATTTCGTAGTGATGGATAAAGGTGGAAGGAGACGACCAAGTGGCTGCTCTGCAAATATCGGAAAGAGGAGCATTAGTAGCTAGGGCGGCAGACATGGCAGCACTGCGAGTAAAATGAGCAATGACCCTTCCTTGCAGCGTATTACCCGACACTGAGTAACACTTAGAGATGCAAGCCCGGATCCATCAAGCCATGGTCGACGAAGAAACCTTCTTTCCCAGGTATGTAGGACTGAAGGAAACGAATAGACGATCCAATTTACACCATCGACGGGTGTGTTTGATGTCAATACGTAGAGCCCTGCGTACATCTAGTGTGTGCCAAGTCTCTTTAAGTTCCTTTTTAGGGTCTGGAACGAAGGAAGGTAAAACGATCTCTTGGGATCTATGAAATGTGGAGTTAACTTTAGTCATGAAAGTTGGATCCAGTCGCAACAGAACTCTCGGATCCAGTCGCAACAGAACTCTCGGAAGATGAATAATTCACTCCTGGTCGATAGCGCTCCCAGTTCAGAAATCCTCCTAGTCGAAGTAATAGCAGTAAGAAATAAGGTTTTCCAGGTAAGAAACCTAAAATCAACTCTGTCGAGAGATTCAAACGGTGATTTAGTTAGCGCCTGAAGAACTACATGAAGGTCCCAGTTAGGGTATCTGTGAACCGTGAGAGGTTTAATAAGAGACGCTGCTCTCAAAAAACTTTTTTATATATGGATGATTAGACAGTTTCTGAGCCAATTTGGTTGGAAGAGCTGATATAATGGCAGAAACTTGACGCTTTAAAGTGTCAGGTCTCAACCATTTATCAAGTCCGTCTTGCAGATGTAACAGGAATGTGTTTATAGAAATCGATGAGGGGGAGCAATCTTTGGCCTCACACCAGTCCGTAAACGTATGTGTATTCATAGATCCTTCGCGTAGATTCCCTACGTGACTGTATAATGGTCGCGGCAAAACACCATCCTTTATCAGTAGCTGCCTTACAGTATCCACGTGTGAAGGTTTAACCACTCCGGGTCTGGATATTTTATTTGAACTTGAGATCTTTGCGAATTGGAAGACGAAACTGGTCTTGTGACATCTGGGATATCTCTGGAAACCATGCCCTTCTTGGCCAATGAGGGGCTACCAGGATGATTGTCGCCCTTTCGCTTCTTAGCTTTTGGAGGCAGTGAGGCATCAATGCTGTTGGTGGAAACACATATAGGAGACCTTCTGGCCATTGAGAGTGAAGGGCGTCTATCTGTTCTGCACCCTTGGTCTTGAACCTGGAGAAGAATCTCGGAACCTGATTGTTTGCTGGGGACGCAAACAGGTCAACTAGCAGAGTACCAAACATCTGAACTATGATCTGGAAGGTTTCTGGATGTAGGTGCCACTCCGCTTGGTTTATGTCCTTTCTGCTCCACCAATCTGCTTTTGTGTTCAGGTCCTCTTTTATGTGTTCTGCCTTTATGGACAGCAGGTGGGACTCCACCCATAGTATCAGCATTGAGGCTTCTTGCATCAGGGACATCGATTTGGTTCCGCCTTCCCTGTTTATGTGTGCCTTTGTTGTCATGTTGTCTGTGCGCATCAAGACTGCCTTGTTTTTTATGAGGTGTGAGGCCAGGAGTGCCAGTCTTACTGGCCTTAACTTGAGCCAGTTTATGCTGTGACTTTTTTCGTTTGGGTCCCATTGACCCTGCCCACATAGATTGTCCATGGTGGCCCCCCAGCCCCTCAGGCTGGCATCGGTTGTGATAGTGACTGGTGGAGTCAGCTGGATCAGGCGTCCTCTTAGAAGGTGATGAGATGTCCACCAGAACAGGGACGCCTTCTAGCCTGCCTCGCGGGGATGGAAGGAAGGGAATAGAGGAGGAAAGATGTTTTTTAAAGGAGAAGTGAGAGAAAGGAGAGATCGTTGATTGGGCAGGATACAAATAAATTGTTTAATTATTATTATTATTATTATTATTACTATTATTATTACTACTACTACTTGCTGGAGTACTCTTCTACGAAAGAATGCCCTAGCAGAGGCAAATTTGTCCAACCTGTAAAATGCTCTGTAAAAGTGGAAATAGTAACCCAGGTTGCCACTCTGTAAATTTGCTCCAGAGAAGCATTAGTTGAGAAGGCTGATGAAATGGCAGCTGAGCTGTAGTCTGAGTAGACCAAGAGATCATATACTAGGTAGATACATACCTTGATCCATCAAGGTTAATGCAGATGGAGACACCTTCTTGCCTACAAAAATGGGTAAAACGAAGAAAAAGAGCACTTCTGTTCTCCTCAGTGGCCTAATGTGTTTTATATACATGACCTATAAAGCCCTACATGCCTTAGGTCCAGACAATGTGAGAGACCGTATATCCCCATATAAACCAGCCAGAGTCATAAGATCTTCAGGGGAAGCCTTTCTCCAGGTCCCGCCAAGATCCCAGGCTCGCTTGCTGACAACCCAAGAGAACAGCCTTCTCAGTGGCTCCTCCCAACCTCTAGAATGCCCTTCCTCGGGAAGCTAGGCTGGCCCTCTCCCTGCCTGCTTTTTGTCGGAAAGCCAAGACATTTTTTATTTAAGCAGGCATTTGGTATATAAGTCATATCAGTGTGGTTTTATGGAGCAAGTGGGTTTTAGCTATGCTTTTACTTTTGCATATTTTTGTGTAATTTTATATTGTGTGTAGATTTTAATTGTTTTGCATTTTACTGAGATTTTTAATGTTTTTTGTCCATGAGCTGCCTTGAGAGGGAGAAAGGCAGCATACAAATGAAATAAATCAATCAATAAATAAAATACAGCTCCTGAACCCTCCCAACATCCAGTTTGTGTCATTCTTCTCTAAGTGGTGCAGTGGGTGAGGGAAGAATGGTAAAACAATGGGCTGCAAGTGACAAAAAGGAAAATTTATTTTAGGTAAGAAACCCAAATCAAACCAGAGAGAGACTGGATGAGTATCAAATTTACAGCAAGTGTAGGCCATAGAAAGGGCTGCTACTTCTGAGACCGTCCTGGGAAAGGTAATTGCCACCAGGAAAAGTAATTTGATGGAAAGAATTTGAGGTGAAACAGTCTTTAGAGGTGCAAACAGTGGTCTGGAAAGGGGTTTCAACACTTTGTGGAGATTCCAAGAAAGGAAGTGACAAGCTACCATCAGATTGGGAAGGCCAGCATAAAAACCTTTTTACACAAGGACGGGCAGAAATTGGGTGCTTCTGGCTAGGTGACAAAATGGAAGCCAAAGCTGAAGCTTGGTGTCATAACATTTTAAATTTAAGATACAGATCCAGGCCTGCATGCAAAAAGTCCAATACCTCTTTCACCCCAGCTGAGTGAGGAAAGATTTTCTCCAAGAGCATCTGAGAAAAGCTTTCCAAGTAGTATTGCAAATCTGGAGAGCAGAACTTTCTCTGGAAGCTAACCATTCTCCGAATTGCTTGTTCTCAGATAAGACCTCAGTTCAGTTTTCAGGTAGCTAGATGCAGCCAACCTTGGATGGGGTGGCAAATGGGTCCTTGACTGGGGAGGTTTAGCCCTGTTTAACTATTTGAAGGGATGTCACATTTGAAGATGTAGCAAGCTTGTTTTCTGCTGCTCCACAGAATAGGACACGGAACAATGGATGCAAACTACAGGAAAAGAAATTCCACCTTCTTTGTAGGTTTTTAAACAGAGGATCGATTGCCATCTGTTGCGGGTGCTTCAAGTGATGTTCCTGCTTGGTAACTAGCTGGACTCAATAGCCCCTGTGGTCTCTTCGAACTTTATGCTTCTATAAGGTTTATTTCACGAACTGCACCAGCAGCTATGGAGGAGGAGGATGCTGCAGGGAGCACGTGTGAATCCTTACAGCCTCTGCAGGGGTCAGTTAAGATGTTCGTATGTCCCAGACAACCCTCACACGCTTCACAGAGAGATAATTGGGGCCAGAAATACCTTTAGATTTTGCTTTTCCCATTTCCCACCCCCTCTGCAGAAAACATTAGGAAAGAAAGACAGACCCAATTTGGGGGGGGGGGGGAATGGAGGAAAAAGCAGCAAAACGGGAAGCGGGATGATAAATGCTAAGTGGACAGCATAGAGAAAAAGCAAGGAAGACAAAGGAAAACAAGTAAACTCAAGAGAAAGCAGAGAGGCACGTATGTAACCTTTCCTAGGTGAGGCAAGGAGAAAAAACTGAGGAGGAGCTAGGGATCCAATAGGAAATACTCTCCCAAAATAACATGTGATCCCTTCCCTTGCCTGCACAGCCACCGGAAGTAACAACTGTTTCTTGAATGGCCCCTTCTCTGCTGGTTGTGAAGAACCAATCCACACTGCAGCATTTGTAGCTGTAGGTTTCATTGTTTATGCCCAATTATAGAGGCTTAAAGTCCAGCATGACTTTGCATTTCTCGAACATTTTATTTTACTATTTTACTATTCAGCCTGTCAATTCCAATAAAAATCAAAAGGTGGTTTACAATAATAACTTTGAGTAATACTTTAATTTCAGTGCAAAAGTAAACAATAGAAATAGACTAAGGTCCAAAACACACTACAGAAATAATCCAGTTTGAGACTGCTTTAACTGCCCTGGCTCAGTGCTAGGGAATCCTAGGAATTGTAGTTTATTTTGGCACCGGAGCTCTCTGACACAGAAGGCAAAATGTTTCAAAAAATGACAGTTCCCAGAATTCCCTAGCATTGAGCCAGGGCAGTTAAAGCAGTCTCAAACTGGATTATTCCTGCAGTGTGTTTTGGACCTAAGTGACAAAATAAACCAAACTGAAAAGAACCTAAATAATTAAGGTATCTGCCTAGTACAGCACACTCATCATCGGGACCCTGTAATGTAGCACGCTTGGGAGAAATCTCTGGGCAGATGTGTAAGTGTACAAACCTCACAAAAGAAAAGGTCCGGAATATTCATAGACCACTTAACACCATTACTGAATGTGGGTGGAGGGCAGATAGCATGATGTCTCCAGTGTTATAAATAAAATATGCTAGGTTTCATCATTCAAAGGGATTAATTGTAGAGAAAACACAATGAATGGCTTTACATCAGATCATAAACTATACTGGATTACAAAATGCATTGTAGTATGGCATGCACGAGTTCACAAACAGCAATCCATCAGTTTGAACCAATGATTAGCAAATTCACCTTCACTCAGAAAGACAAAGACACTGTGAGGTCAAGGGACTCACATGGTGTATTATTTCCTTTTTTGAGATCAAGTTCTGATTTCAGTCTGCATAGAAACAGGGTTGGCTCAGTGGGAGAGAGACAATGGCCCAATCTAGACGGGCACAAAGAGGCACGATAAGGGCTAGAAGGGGTGCCTTTAGGGTTCGGGAGTGTGCAGCATTTACACCCTCCCGAACCCTAAACCGTATAGACACTGCCATTTTAAAATGGTGGCATCTATATGGGCGCACCATGATTGTGTCATGGTGCGTACAGTGTTTAGATATGCTACGCACGCCATGACACAATGGTGCTGTGGGAGGACACCAAGCGCGCCCTTTCCACGGTACCAAAAAGAGCTCCACGAGGGAGCTCTTTTTTTGCGCCGGGTCTTTGGCGCGGCTTTCAAACGGCCACACCAAAGACCTTGGCAGAAAGGGGCCGTGGCGGTGGTCCCTTTCTCCCCTCGGCACTGTTGAGGGAAGCGGCAGTTTGTTGCTTCCCCGCAGCCTCCGGAAGCGGCGGGATGGGGCCTCTAAGGCTGCCAGTGAGGCAGCCTTGGCCCCATCTTGCCACTCCTTGGGGCGAGAACAGACTGCCCCTTTTGGGTGCTCTAGAAAGCCCCAATATGTCCTCCAAAGGGTTTTTATTTAGTACTACTTAAGAGGCAGAAAACACTGGATGCATTGCTATAAAGCAAGAGCCAACATGAACTGCAAATTGAATTTCTTGAAAACATCCACGTTTATGCATATTCCATTTTCTATTATGGGACAGGGAGGCGAGAAAACTTACCAGCTTAATTTGTTCTGCCAGCTTCTCCTGGGAGCTGTCCTGGGGCATAACTACTGCATTCTGAGCTGGGCTCTGAGCTTTTGTTGCTGCTGTCACTGCCAAGCCTGGGGGTTTGGAGGTAATAGGAGATGTTGATTTATTTGTTGCGGGAGAAGTCCGGGTGGTCTGTACCGGGTATGTGGACTGTGGTGCTGTACTGGTAATGGCTGCAGGTGGATTGGATGTAGCAGGAGGAAGTACACTTGCTGGAAGACGTTGGGAATTTTGGACAGCATCTGATGATGCTCGCACTAGGGTCACAGCCTGTAAAGCATATAAAACAAGGGTATGTCATTCCTAGCTTACAGACTACTAAGCAGTCTCTAAACAGTTTGCAACTGTAAACTTATTGCCCCCAACAAGCTGGGTATTCATTTTAGCGATCTCGGAAGGATACAAGCCTGAATTGAGCTTGAGCCCTGGCTAATATTGAACTTGCAACCTTATGGTTTTGAGTTAGTGGCTTCTGTACAGGCATTTAACCACTGCACCACCAGGACACACTCATCTCCCCGTGAAAGACAGACCGTGTACTGTCAGGGATCAAGAGTAACCTTTGCTTTCAACATTGTCCCCTGAATGGCAATAACGTTCCTTCATAACAGAAGTGAATAGAAACACTTGCTTTTGTAGTAGGACCACAATGGAGAAGACTCCATTGTAATGAGCCTAAGCCTCTCTGTTGCAACTCCAATGTCTAGGTAAAAAAGGGCAGCTTTTGCACCTTCTTAACCATTTCCTAAGTCTTTATCCCAGAGATCTCAGTGGAAACAACTGAGACCTGGACAGACCCACCCCAGATGCATGCATATGTACATGTAGGGAAGGCATACTATGTGTGCAACCAGCATCAATAGTACAATGGGCAGGAGCTAGAAAGCATTTTCAGTGGTGTGTTATTACCTCTAGCTGAAGCTGCCATTTGTAGCATTCAGGCATCAAGCAAAGTTTCCATCTCTTCTTCCCCAAGATTGTAAGAATTGGTAGCATTAGTACTTCTCACAGACAAAAGTTTGATTTTACTCTCTATTTGAAGGAGCTGCTATGTTTTACATTACTATCCTTCCTTTATGTTTTCAATAAATAGTAGTCTTGTTCTTTACTACTTTGTTAGCCACTTTGGGAAGATACATTTATCCTGAAGGTGCAAGAGCCCAAGGTGGTCTGATCTAAACAGGGGTGAGGGACTGGTCAGCCCAAGAGCCAAAATCAATTTCTGAGTTCTCAGTCATGGGCAGAAATAAGAACAATAGGAAAAGACAAAAAATACCAGCATATTTTACTGTTATTCTTACTGGCAATAACTAAATCTTAGGAGACGAATTTCAACCTTTTAGAATGGGGAAAAAGCTTTACAAAATTGGGAACCCACCCAATGATGGTAGCATAGTGTTAGGAGTCAGACCATTTAGAGGATCTCAAAGGGCCAGAAAGGGACCCCAGGTGGGCCAGATTCAGGCCCAAGGCCTGCAGTTGCCCACCCTGATCAATTAAAAGAACAAATAAAATGACTTGGATCACAACTTCTGTAATGGCTGCACTGTACCATGAAAGATGAAAAGTGGAACACTCCGTGCCAAGTTTGCTTTAACCGGGTCTTTCCCAGTTCTAAGGAATTTGCGCTATCACTTGGGATTAAAAAGCAAAGGAAAATCCATGCTCATCTCTACAGGCAGCATTTTCTCAATGTTCACCTTCTGATCTTAACTGCTACCACCCTGGTCTTGGAGAGAGAGAAGAACCAGAAGTATCTGCTGGATTTGATCCCCTTCCTCATTGCCATTCCCTTCTCCTTTTGTGTCCTGTCCTGTCAATCTAGACACTATATTTCTGCAGCCTAGAAATGCATTGGCTTTTTTAAGCTGCTGCATCACATTGATGACTCATATTCAACTTATGGTCTACTAGGACTCCTAGATCCCTTTCACATGTTTTGTTAAGCCAGTTGTCCCCTATCCTATATCTATGCATTTCATTTTTTCTGCCTAAGTACAATACCTTTCATTTCTCCCTGTTGAAATTCATTTTGTTATTTTCGGCCCAGCTTTCTAGGCTAATAGGGTCACTTTGAATTTTGATCTTCTCCTCTGGGTTATCTCCTCCTCCTAATTTGGTGTCAGCTGCAAATTTGATAAGCATGCCCCCTATTCTTTCATCAAATAATTGATATTGATATTGAATAGCACTGGGCCCAGGACAGAACCCGGTGGCACCCCAACTAGACACATCCCTCCAAGATGAAGAGAAGCCATTGCCAAGCACCCTTTGGGTTTGGCCAGTCCACCTAATCCTGAAGCCTGACCAAAGCAGAATAGACTGGTACTATTACTTCCCTCAGTCTAGACACTTTACTTCTATTGATGCAGCCTAGAATCACATTAGCATTTTTTGTTGCTGCATCACACTGTTAACTCATGTTCAATTTGTGGTCTACTAGGACTCCCAGATCCCTTCCACATGTATTGTTATCAAGCCAGGTGTCCCCTCATCCTATATCTATGCATTTTATTTTTTCTGCTTAAGTAGCTTACTGTACATTTCTCCCCGTAGAAAGTCTTTTTTTTTTTTTTTTGTCCAGCTTTCTAATCTACTAAGGTCATTTTGAATTTTGAATCTCCTCTGGGATATTAGTTCCTTCTCCTAATTTGGTGTCATATGCAAATTTTATAAGCATGCCCTCTATTCTTTCATCCAAACCATTGATAAAGATGTTGAATAGCACCGAGCCCAGGACAGAACCATATGGCACTTCGCTACTCACTTCTCCCAAGAATGATTAGGGGCCATTGCTGAGCACCTTCTGAGTTTGGCTGGCCAACCAATTACAAATCCACCTAACAGGTGCATCATCTAGCCCATATTTTACTAGCTTGTTCACCAGAATATCATTGAGGACCATGTCACAGGCCTTATTGAAATCAAGATATACAATGGTATATCCACAGTAATGCCTTCATCCACCACACTGGTAATTTTATCAAAAAAGGGATGAAATTAGTCTGGCATGATCTGTTTTTGAGAAACCCATGTTAAGTTTTATGATTATGGCACTCTTTTCTAAATGTTCACAGACTCTCAGTCTAATGATCTGCTCTAAAATCTTTCCTGGTAATGATGTCAGGCTAACTGGGCGGTAATTGCTGGGATCCTCTTCTTGTCCCTTTTTGAAGATGGGGACATTTGCCCTTCTCTACTCTGCTGGGACTTCTCCTGTTCTGAAATCTCAAGGATTATTGCCCATGGCTCTGAGATTACTTCTGCCAGTTCTTTTAATACCCTTGGATGTAGTCCATCTGGTCTAAGAGATTTAAATTCATTTAGATTAACAGGTATATCTGTACTACATCTATACATAT
The DNA here is from genome assembly GCA_034509955.1 of Urosaurus nigricauda. Classification (NCBI taxonomy): domain Eukaryota; kingdom Metazoa; phylum Chordata; class Lepidosauria; order Squamata; family Phrynosomatidae; genus Urosaurus; species Urosaurus nigricauda. The sequence continues at coordinate 1,297,461 of JAOEGL010000014.1, forward strand.
TCTGGGATGCATTTCACCTATTCTGTCCTCTGCTCCACTTTCCTCAGGTTGAATACCCTTTTCTTTTTGTGAGAAGAGTGAGGCACAGAAAGTGTTGAGCAATTCTGCCTTTTCTCTGTCTTCTCTTACCATTTTGCTATCTTCTCCACACAATGGCCCTACTATTTCCTCCTTATTCCTTTTGCTATGGACATACTCCTAAAAAGCAATTTTTATTAACCTGGAGAGTAGGTTTGTATGTTCTAGCAGCCAAAAAAATTAGGAGGAAATACATATCAGAGATAGCTATAAGTTGTAAAGGTGATGATTATATTTAATAATTGTATACTAGCTATTTCTAAATGTTCACTTTTATAAATCATAAATTACTGTATAATGACTGATGCTGCAAATATGATATGTATGTATTTGTTATTGTGATATTGTTTTATGCAAAGGCCATTGGCCAAAAGCAATAAAATTTGACTGACTGACTGACTGTGGGATTATGTATTTTTAATTGTGTGTTTTTTAACATGCTGTACCCCACCTCAAGCCTTGTGGAGAAAGAAGAAATAAATAAAAATTACTATTACTATTATTATTTCTGAACTAAACATGCATACATTTTAACTGCTTGTCTACTTGCATGTGCTCATTGATCAGCTGCTCTATCATTCATATATTTTGGAGGTAGCTAACATATATGAGCACATTTCAAATACAACATGTCATATTTATTCTGTATGCTTATATAACTAAAATAATCTAAAACAGCTCGCCAATGAAACAGTTTATCCTTCTTGCAAAGCACAAGACTGCTGCCCGAAAAATGTTTATTCATTACTTAGACCAAACTTCCATAACCCTTTTAAAACAGTTTCAATACAAAACAGAAGCACCAATCTTCAAAACAAATTTTCCACCAAGTCTATACACATGTACACAAATACCTGCTGCTGTGCTGAAGCTTGAGGCTGGGATATCTGTGTTGTTATCTGGCTTTGTACATGTGCCATTGGCTGAACCTGTGGCTGAAGTGGTACTTGTAACTGGCCATGTGGCACAGAAGCAGCAACACTTTGAGGCTGGGCCTTCACATGAACTGGAGCTTGTACTGGAGCATCTGTGATCTGTGGTGGTGGTTGTGTGAGCTGCAGTGCTGCTGGCAGAGACGTGATGGGAATGTTGGTCGACTGCAGCCTCCCAGGCAATTGAGGTGGAGGTGTGTGTAGACTTGCTGCATTTTGAACTGGAGGCCCTTTTGAGGGGTCATACTGCTGCTGGTTCTGCTTCTGCCCTGTGAGCTGCACTGCTTGTGGGGTGGGAGGCATTCCACCTACAAAGCAGGAATAAAAATGGGAACCGGTCAATTTTTTTTAAAAACATGCTTTTGGGATTCATGTGATGCCAGAGCACAGCAAGGAGAGGAAAGTTAACTTCTTAGTTACTTTGCAACACAATATAGAGCTTAAATAAAAATGTAATGGGATAATTATAGCAAGAAATTCAAACACGAGTCTTCCATGCCACAAAAATGGATTTTTTAAAAAACAAGTCAGCACACAAAGAACAAACAGATTGTATCACTAAATGATCACAAATGTATGAACTAATATGCATTTTTTTAAAAAGATAGTTATCTACTAATGAGAGTCATCCTTTGCAAACTGACAGGCTCCCAACAGATAGATTTTGATTCAGTTTGTATGACTGTTTTCCATGCCCACATGCACCACTGGAGCCTGTCACTCAGGTCCTTTGACATGAACAAGGCATTTCACACCAAATATTAATTTACAAGGGGGAAATATAACATGGAACCAGAGATCTCAGAAGTGCTCAGTTCTGCAAGGTTTCTGTTTCCAGAACAGACATACCCCCTTGCTAAATTAATCTGCGGCTGGCATGTGGTTACACAGTACCTTGTGCTGTTGGCATGAGCTGTTGAAGAGGGACTCCTGAAGCCACGCCTGGATGCTGAAAAACCATCCCATGACGGCCCACTTCAATTCGGGGTCTCTTAGACGAATCTGGTGATATTCAAATTCCATTTACGGCAGGATACAGTGGAAGGGGTTTCAGTTTACAATTTTTACAAAAATGCCCCATGAGTTCAAAGATTAGCTTTGGTATTTTAATATATCTACTGGGAAAACACAGCATCACTGCAGAAGATGTTTCGTGAAAGCCAACCTACTGGCTGTGAGAGAAGTATATGACACCCTCACAAACAAAAAAGTCAAATACTTTGGCAACATGGTCAAACTGAAAGCAAAATTTTATGTACGTAAATACTAGGCAAAAGATTATCTTTTTGTTAAGCTTAAAATGATCATCAAAGTTACACTGAAAGGGACCATACCTGCTGAAGTAAGTGCTTGCTGTCTCTTAAAAGCTTCAATTTCTATGGTATTCACAGTTCCTGTTACTGGAGTCCCTGAATGCACCTGCTATTATAAAACAAAACAAAACAGTCAAAATTTAGCTAAATTCTCAGCTTTCTACAGTAGCCCCCAAGTCTTATCAGCATTATTTTATAAACTGTATGAATAAAATCTGTCCAAGAGCTACTGGTCAGTTTTGAACACGAAAGGATGTAAAAGAGCTCCTCAGTATGCTTACCACTGCCTTCAAGATGACTTTGCATCCATTTTATAAAGAACATCTATTTTAAAACTGTATGCTTAATTTACATTGCATGTTTTATCTTTATCTTTCCTAGTAAAGCATATATACATTAAGAGCTTCCTTTCTCAAACTCAAGTATCATATGCCTGGCCCTGCAATGAATCACTGCACTCTTTAAACCAATGATTCCCAAATGATGGTCTTCCAGATCTCTGGTACTTCAGCTCCCAGAATTCCTAATGGCTGGCCAAGCTGGTTAGTTTGAGAATTACTTCTTTAAACCCTCAAGAGAGAAGGCTGCAGGCCTGTTTGCTGCTGACCCAGAAGTTAGAACTTCAGGTCTAACAGTTTATAATTACAGGAGGATAGATTTTGATCGAACATGAGAAAGAACTTCTTGACAGTAAAAGTGGTTCAGCAATGAAACCAACTGCCTAGAGAGGTGTTGCGGTCTCCTCCTCTGGATGTCTTCAAAAAAAGGCTAAACAGCTACCTGCTGGGGATGCTTTAGCTGGAGATCCTGCACTCATCAGGGGATTGGACGCAATGGCCCATGTGGTCGCTTCCAACTCTATGATTACATGACCTTTACACTGCATTACAAACAGAAGCATCAAGAGCTCAGAGCTTGCACTATTCCCACCAAAACCTAGTGCATTTCCTCCAGCTCTCAGCATACAGGAACTTTAGTTTTCAACATATTCAACCATCCAATGTCCAGTGGACATAAGAAACAAAACTAAAACTGAATAACCACCAAGTTAGATATTAAAAGCAGAAAACTGAAAACCTTTTTGGTAGCAGACACTACATGTGTGAGGTCTACCTGAGTTCTTACCAGAAGGGGTTGTTCATTAAATAAATTATAACATGTCCATCATTATGAGAAATGCCATATGCAGGGGAAGGGCTTATATTACATATGTGAGCACTTTGTAATACCACTGCAAATGGCTGGTTTAGAGCCGCTGACTTTCGAAATGAAAGACAACATCTCCAGATTTAGCCATTGACTGATAAAGGATATGTGTGTATTTATTGACATGAGTAAAGAAAAAGTAAAAGTATCAGGAATGCTCTAATTGCATCCCAGAATGAAAATCCTGCAAGGCATTGGACAAGATCTCTCAGGCTGTATTTTACTGTTGTATTCTTAAGTTATTGTAGTCCCTTGAATTTGGAAATAGAGGGCAGTATATAAATTTTGATGTGATCAGATCAAGCACCCCTCTACTGTGTTTTTGAAATACACTGTAGTCAGCTTCCACACATTTATAAAAATGTCTTTAGTTTGAAAGCTAAAAAAATGAACACTGTAAAATGTAAGGTGATGGGGAAAACATCCTTAAATTACAAGTTCTTATATACAGTACATGGATCTTTCAAACCATACAATACACCATACGTGAGTATTTACTAAGAACATCACATATAATGATTATGGTTAAAAAACAGTATAACAATATTAGCAGGGGGGTTTAATACTATAATAGCAATAGCAAGTACATTTCTATACTGCTTGTCAGTGCGCTTAAACACTCCCTAAGCAGTTTACAATGTGTAAACTGATTGCCCCCAACAAGCTGAGTACTCATTTAGTGAACTGCAGAAGGATGCAAAGCTGAGTAGACCCTAGAGTTCCTGGGATCTACCTCACAACCTGGTGGCTGGGAATGGCTGCAGTAGTGGCATTTAACTACTGTACCACCGGGGCAATGGTTAAATGCCCTCACATCCAACAGTGCTACAAAATTGACAGTCACGTTACACTAATGTGTAATTAGTGAGGAGAAGGAGCCCTCCCTTCACCCCACCATGATCCAGGGAGTGAGAGGAGCAGGCCAGTTCCATCTGGCCTTGCCGGAGAAAGGGCCTTCCCTACACCCACCATCATCCAGGGGGAGAGAAAGTTAGGCAGGCTAGCTCCATTTGGCCTTGCCTGATGGAACAGGAGCCCTCCCTTCAGTCCATCTGCCTTGGTCCAGGCCTCAGGAGGAGAGAAGAAATGCTGGACCTGATCCCCTTCCCCTCCACCATTCCCTTTTCCTTTTGTGTCGTGTCTTTCTAGATTGTAAGCCTAAGGTTAGGGAACCGTCCAATTCATAGATTGTATGTACAGTGCTGTGTAAATGTACAGAGCTATATAAATAAATCTTAATAATAATAACAATAATAATAATAATCTAAAATCAAAGACTTATTTTCCATTCTATTTATGCATAACATCTTATGAATTGACTTTCTCACGCAGAGGCATCCAAAGCAATCATAATGGTCTGCTTTAGGCCTAGTAAGAAAACCTTGTCTTGTTATTACTATAATGATTTGGCATAAGCCTAAAGCATGTGTGCTCAGCCCCACTACAAGATCAAATCTTCTGCTTTTACACTAACTAAAACCCATTACTTCCAACTCAGAAAATATAACTTGCTTCAACTGTGGTGAGCTTCCAAACCCAGTTCAATTTATAAACATAAGACAATTAAAGTAACCAGCTAGAACAGGAATGGCAATGCACTGTCTGGACTTGGACCACCCTTATTCTGTGAAGAGGGTAGTATAGTGCTGCCTGGAAAAGACGCAGAAGCAATGAGTTATGCACAGTTTAAGCAGACTATAAACTCTTCCTTCACTCTCTAATACATTTTTTCCAAAATAAAAAAATGAACATTCAGCCACTTCCAGGCTTGTTTTTATTTTGGTGTTTTTGGCAGTTCCTGTAGCCTCTGGAGGGTTGCAAGTACAAGAAATTAATCACTGGACCTACTGTGGTTACCCAACCTTGAGTAAGAAAAATCCACAGTTCTCTGAAACTGAGAGACTATGTTTAGCTCATAAATTAAAATAGAAGCTGATGATCTCTTCCCATGCACAAGGGGGGAGGTAAAGGATGAATGTGCAAGACAAATGTAAAGACAAATCATGGTTTGTCATAATACTTCCAACTTGTTCCAGCAATTCTGAAGTTCTGTAATTATATACATCGGATAAGAAAACCATAATTATTTCATTATGCAATTATACAATGAAAAAGCTTGTTTGTCATTGGAAAGAGAAAAGGTTAATCTGGAACTCTACTATATTTTTAATTTGCATTCAAAAACTCTTCAAAACTGGAGATGAAAAAAGAGAAAAGGGTTTTAGAAGTAATCCAGTCATATTGCCACAGGCAGATACAAATCCAAACTATTACTATTGCAGAATGCACAAGGGAAACAAAAGACAAGCAAACCAAAGTGGAACACGTTAAAAGCCAAAAGGTTAATGAAATAAGCCAGCAACTTTGAGACAAGCGAGGGGGAGTGAAATAGCTTCCTCAATGCTCCATAAACATTCATGCATCTGAAAATTTTAAATTTTTCAATCATTTTTGTTTTAAGATGAGAAGGAATGGGCTCTTGGGAAAATACAGATTCTGCTTTCAAGTATCAAATCTGAATGAGAATAGTAATAATCTGGGATGAAACTACAAGTTTAGAACCATTGAAAAAGTACCTGAAATGGTTGCTGCTGAGATGAAAAAGCAGCAGAAACATTTGGAGGAAGCTGGGTTGCTATAGCAACAGGAGTACCAGTCTGCCCATCCTTTCCTGTCACAACCTTTACCTGAGAGAAGATATTTTGGGGAAAAACAAAGAAGGGAAATCATTTTCTTTTGCTTTCTATTTTTAAAAATCTGATCAACACACCCCATACTGCATTGGATTTACGGTTCCTCACTGAAGAGGGGATTATAACAAAAGGTAAAGTAGTGTGATTCAACCTGAAACCACAGTTTTTCAGTGGAGTTCTGCTTTGTCAGAAAACAGCAAAACTGAGCAAGGGACAGACTAGTTGTGATCACCATTGCCTCGTGTCAAGAAAAGTCTACACTGAAATTTTGTCTTGGCAATGTGGGTTAGTTTTCAAGATCTTGGCTAACAGACAAAAAAATTTAGCATGACAGACAGTTAACACTGAGAAGAGCCCCAACATTTATTAAGCAATGAGCATAGCCTCCATTCTCTCCCCCACCCCCACCACCATTCTTATAGTGATCAGCCCACCCAGGCAAGGGATGAAACGCATTGCTTTAGCAGAAGGTGATGAAGAAGGCTGAGGGCAGGGAATAAGACAGGAAGACCACAAAGTACAAATAAAGGACATGTCTCCCAAAGTGCCTTTTTTGAAAGCAAGGAATGAAGGGAGGGAGAGACAGCACCCACAGAAGTTTCTTGTCATGGTTTTGTACAAGCCTTCCATAAGTGCACCTGGATCAATGCTTTTAACAAGAAAAACATGATTTCTCAACTGAGTATTAAAATGTTTAAAAGCTTTAATTCTGTACCTTAGCTAATAATACCACAGAACAAAAATAGGAGACCTGCCCTGTCATCTAAATTAAGAAAGATCACTGTAACAAACAGAAACACTTGCAAAATTGTGGTTGAATTCTGTCATCAATTTAAGTGAATATATTCAGTATCTGTTTAAATTGCACAAGAAAAATGAAATATAACTTATTTTTAACTTTTAAAGATACTATTTAGGGAAGGAAATATAATTTATTTTTAACTGAAAAAATACCATTTAGAGGAAAGTTAATAAATCCTTTAGAACAGAGCAAAGTAATATTTAAAGATTTCAATTTTAAGTTTTTTTAAGTTTTTAAGTGCAGTTGATTAAAATTCAGACCACAACATTTATACAATTTTATGTACCATTTTATCTATTCATATTACCCTAAAATCCTTCCTTAACCCCATAATAATTGATTTCAAGAGGACTTTCTCAATAACAATTTTTTAAACAAGCCGCCTACACAGTTGATATGGTTTTCATAAAATTTGTTTAAATCATGATGTAAATTGCTTCTCCGAAGGACTCAATTTTAATTATCTAAATCACAGTTTAAAGAACCAGTGAGAAATATTTTATTTAATCATTTTTAATAGAGATATGCTGTTGTTAATGTATTTTTTCTGTTTAATATAGCTTAATATGTATTCAATAATTAAAGTTTCATTAGAAGATAGGTACATACTAAGCAATTTTCTTGAATTATTTTCAGATTAATTTTCATTTCATCAAAATAATTCATCAAATGAAGTATCTCTTGAATTTATTTCTCCTCCCCCTTTTCAGATCTACTCCACCTTCCCAAATTCTGTATTCATGGGCCTCCTCTTTCTTTGCACTTAAAGAAAAGCAAGACAGCATGTGCATGCACACTACCTGCAGAATAGGACAAATTCTAAGACTGCAGAAATAACCCAGTTTTACACCACTTCAGCTGGCATGGTGCAATGATATGGAATTCTGGAAATTGCAATTTATTATGGCACCAGAGCTCTCTGACAGAGAAGGCTAAATGCCTCACAAAACTACAATTCCCAGAATTCCATAGCATTGGGCCATGTCAATTAAAATGGTGTCAAACTAGATTATTTCTGCAGTGCAGACGCAGCCATAGTCATTAAATAAAATTAGAAGGATTTATAATGTATTTCATTCACGCTGTTTTTAACTATTATTAAAAAGAAACATGATTTAAATAAGAGAAAATCCAATTTTAAAAACCCGATTTTACTCATATTGGTTGTTGTCAATGTCCTTTGTCCCTAATTCAACTTTATCTCCTGGGATACACATTTAAACCCAGATTAACAGTTATGAGACAAATCAACTAGTCCTGTCTAAGGAATCTCCTCATCTAAGTGAATGATTATAGTTCTGTTGGACCACACAGCCACCATCATCACTTGGATGGAAACAATTAGGTCACTAGATTATTAACGAATGTCATTAAGGAGCTCATATATATATAGGATTTATTTCTATTCCGCCTTTTCCGGTGGGGAATCAAAGCGGATTACACCAGTCAAACAAACAGCTTCATTTATATACCTCTTCATACCACCTAAGCAGTGTCTAAGCGGTTTACAACTGAAAGCTACTTGCCCCCAACAATCTGGGTACTCATTTTAGAGACCTTGGAAGGATGCAAGCCTGAGTCAACCTTGAGCCCTTTTGCTGGTATTGAACTCGCCACCTTATGGTTTTGAGTGAGTGGCTGCAGTACAGGCATTTAACCACTGCACCACCAGGGCTCATAAAGATGATATGAAGCGTCAACATACCTACAATGTCTAACTGGAAACATCAATACAAATGTACGCATCTTGCAAAGGAACACATGCCTTTCAGGGAAAGATGTCTTGCAAGTCAACAATTGCACGTCCCATAAATTGTTAAGACTATTTTAAACTGGCTATTATGTCAGTTCATAATGTAATGGGGTTTAGGTCTGATTAAACAAACATAGATCATGTCGTTGAACTTCCTTTTTAGCAGACAGTTAAATTTGTCATATCAACTGAGATTCAGTAAACGTACTGTGCAAGTTTATATTCAAGTCTGAAGTTTTTCTATGAACCTGACTAGTTAGAATGCAAGAATGATCTACAACTTCTACTTTTCTCTTCAAGCTATTTTTGACAACACACAATTTGGCTGCAATGGGAAGAAAAACTTCATGTACCGTAGTTCCCAAATGCAAAGGGTTTTTTAAATCATTATCATTATTTTAAATTGTAATCCTATGCAGAATTGCTTTAAATCCATGCCATATTTGAATCTAATCCTCCTCTAACAAGCTGAAAGCACTATCTATAAGGACTTTCCCATCCTCTCCCACAGACAAATTTTTCATTTCATCACAAATAGTCAGCAAAGCAGGTTACCTTGAGTCACTCACTAAGCCTCATGTTTAAGCAAGAACACAACTTGAACTCGCATCATATTGATCAACACTACTCACCATACCACGCTGCCTGACCATGTATGACAATACAAGATTTATCCAGTTCAAAATGTCAAGATTATTATGTCTATTGGTCATGTTAGGATCATGCTAGAACTGAGACTTAAAACTTCAGCTGCTACATTACCTATCAGATCAGTCCTAATCATGTTTATTCCTCAAACTGATTTCAGCTGGAGTTACTTCCAAGTAAATATGCTTAAGACTGAAGCAGCAGAAGTTAAATAAACTCACAACTTTAGAAAGACTGAATTGTTGAAACAGCAAGATCTCTTACCTCATCATTGATAACCTCAGACTGCTCCTCTTCCTCTTCCTCCTCCAGATCCAAGTCATTTTGCCTAAGATATGCTTGCAATGGCACACAATGCTTCTTCTTAAAAGCTAAGAAATCCATCATATTTCCTTGTAGATGTTGCAAGAAAAACAGCTCAATCAAATACTCTTTGAAAACATCTTTCAAAATCTCCATTTGCTTGAGATGGTGCTCCAAACACTGTTTTCTCATCTGAGCAGCTTCTTGAGTGGCTGGGGGAATCTCCTCCAGTTTTTTCTGTTTTTTTACCACGGCACAGACTGATGGAGCCAGAGGAAGGCTGGTCAGCCCTTGTGGTACACTAGCTCGGGAAGGACTTGTAGGTGGTGGTGGTGATGTCATTCCAAAAGCAGAAGGTCCTCCAACTCCAGCTATTAGCCCACCAGAAATCCTATCATATCCTAGGGGTCTGCTCAGTTGCTGCCCTTGGAGCACCTGCTGCTGCTGCATGCCTTGGATTATATTGCTGATTTGTGGCGGCAGGTTATTTGTTGCAATGTGACTAGGACTGGGCAAAGGTTGAATATTGGCTCCGCTAGCTACAGGGCTCTGTGGTCCAAGATGGTGGATGGTGCCGCCAGTTTGTGAATGGGGCTGCGACAGCCTGCGTTCTCTACCTGTACCAGATACTCCAGGAGATGAAAGCTGTACCTGAGCTGTGGTGCCCTGAGAAATCTGGGCAATGCTAGAACCTTCTTGATACACAAAGTGTCCACTATTAGAAGGGCTCAAGCTGATTTGTCTCACAAGCACACTCGCATCAACAAAGCCTCGTGTTGGACTCTGGCTACACATCCCCAAGCCAGGCCCTGAAGCATTTGCCCGAACATTTGATATGGACTGTACTGGCACAGGGCTAGGCTGCGTGGGACTTTGAGACTGAACCTGTGGTGCCAATGGTGAAGTAACTTGGATGTAGGATGGTGATCCATGCTCAAACCTTCTTTGCTGAGGGCTGAACTGGAAACTCGGGGATGTTGGACTAGGGATTGGTAGTGGAGTAAGTGTGATCTGCTGGTTTCCTGTAGCAACGGATCCAACATTTTGCAAAGTAATGTTCACATTTTGCCCAGCTACAGGGCTTCTGCTCATGATAAACTGCTGGATTTGGTAGCCAGGAGACTGTGGTGCAGATGGGCTTGCAGAAGGAGCAAATGAAGGTGCTGGGGATTGAGGAAGATTTGTCTGCTGATCTTCACTCTCACTGCCAGTGAAGGAGCGGGATCTTTGCAGCTGGCGTTGGGCACTTGGAGGACCATTGCCATGGTGCATTGTCACCTTTTTAATGTCCCCAAATCTAAAAAAAGAGTTCATAAAGGTCCATTAGGGGAAACAACTTTCTGGCATTTAGTTACAAATGCTTGCCCTCTCTTAATGTTGGTTAAACTTGCCTCTGTTCTCCCTTCAATTCTCAACTACCAGCCTCAACAGAGAGGCACTAAATGCTGGCCTCGGGCACACCAATTGCCCTGGCTCCACCCCCACACTGCCCGCCTGACCAGATAGATGGTGGGTGGCATCACACCACATCTTCAGCGGAGAAGTGCTGAAAAGCCACCACCATAGTGGCTATGGTGCCCTTTCCATGGCGCAAAGAGGAGCCACTTTTTGTGGCTTGTTTTTGTGCCTTGGAAAGGCCAGATTGGGGCTGCAGTGTGCAACTGCTGCAGCTCTGCTCTGGCAAGGAAAAGGGCAGCTGCAGGCCACTCCAAAGGGGCAGTCTGTTGAACCCCTACATTTAGAAACTGCAAACCTCTGGGAGCAGAAACCTGCCTGGACCTATGGCTAACAAACTGTATTATCATGGGATTTTCTTGCCAATGTTTGTTCAGAGCAGGTTTGTCACTGCCTTCCTGTAAGGCTGAGAGCAATGATGCCAAGTGGGTTTCATGGCTGAGAGGGCAATCCAGCTCTGATCTCCAGAGTCACAATCCAGCAGCCAAAGCCCTAGGCCATGCTGGGACTCTAGAAGAGGTCACATCACGACATTTATTCAGGAAGCTCAGCAGGCAAGCCTAGACCAAACCTAAAAATACAAATACAAATTTTAAAAAAAGCAGATATTTAAACTGAACGACCGGTATTGGAGATTTGGCGTTACGCCAGTTTGCCTCCTTTAAAAAGGTCTGCTTAAAAAAACAACAACCAAATGCTGCAACTCTCAAACTTACTTGCAGCTAGCCCAACAACAACAACCACAACAACACCTCTGCAACTGATCCGACGAAACGCCTCCCAGGCTCTGACCTCCAGACCGGAGAGCGAGTCAAAGGCTTAGAAAGCTTTGGAGCCATGAAGCTCCTCTGAGGCATCCACTCTCCGAAGCCGGCCTACCTCTGGAACCCGTGGATGTGAGAACAAAGCGGGGAGGAGGACCCCGCGCTCAGCGATGGCCAAGCGGCCCAGAGGGCTTGGGGTTGCCGCTCGAGAAGAGAAACCTCGGCCCCCAACCGTCGAGGCCGCCGCCGCCCTCCTCCTCCTCCTCCTCCTCCTCGCAGCTCCGCAGACGAGGCTCCCTTCCCTCCGAGCCCGAAGCGAGTAAAGCGACACTCCCCTCCCCCCCGCCTCTTTTGCTTTCTTTCCGCCAGAGCAACGCCGCCGCCGACTGACTCACCCTCCGCCTCCTCCCCTTCAGCTCCGAAGCAGAGGGCCCGGGCTGGTGGAAAGCGCCCCAAAGCGGCCTCCGCCCGCCCTCCCTCCCTCCCTCCCTCCGAGGAGTAACAGCTAAGCCCCGCTTTCCGCCTCAAGAAGCCGGAGCAGCGAACGCAGCGGAGTCTGTTCGACGCAGAGAAAAAGAATAAAAAGAAGAAGAAGAAGCCGCTATTGGTTCCTACTGACAGGAAACGGGCGAAAAGGGGGAGGGGCCTGGAGAGGAAACAAAAAAAACACCACAGGCGCCGCCCCCTCCGCTCTTCTACGGAGGCCCGAAAGGGACACGTCCTCTCTCGCCGTCGTAAAGACGAGGGAGCTTCGCCAAACAACCCGTTGGGGAGTTTTGATGGCGCAACGAGGCCACGCCTGGGCTGCGCGGCCTTGAGGATTTGCTAGGCAATGCGCAGGCGCGGGGAAAGGTTTCGCGCGCGCGCGCGCGCACACACCTAGCCGGCCGGAAAGGGAGGGGCGAGGGAGGAGGGAGGCGAACCGTGAAAGGAGGACCCAACAGTTGGAGGCAAGATAGAAACGTGCGCAGGCAGCAAGTGAAGGGGAGCAGGAGAAAGCAGAAAAACCGCGAACAAAACCAACACCCTTTTTAACCGGAGAGAACCCCTCTCTAGGAATCTCTAGGTCCTCCAGTGCAGCTCTATGGTCAACTTCTGCCAGAGGGGAGGGGGCTGCAAATGCCTAGAGCAGTGTTCTCTCTAGGAATGTCCAGGACTAGGCCCTCCAGCACAACTCTGTGGTCAACTTCCAATGGAAGACGCCCTCCTCAAATTCCTAAAAAGAACACATTCATTATCAGATGCACAAATAACCAAAGCCACCAAAGTCAGAATTTGACTAGACTGTCTTTTTATGCGCAGGCTTGTTGTTGATACGTGCTTTCGGGTGGCACTGGTTTCTAACTTCCAGCAAGCCCTAAGGTGAACCTGTCGTGGGGTTTTCTTAGAAGATTTTGTTCAGAGGTGTTTGCTGCTGCCCTCTGAGAGAATGCAAGATCACTCAATGGCTTTCCATGGACCTTATCAGATGGGAGGAATTTCTCTTTATTTCAAATGGAGCCAATTGGAGCCAATTCCAATTCACATGAATTCGCTAGTTTAGCGGATTTACTTGAATACCAGTTGCATTTGGAATGCGTTCAGAATGACTTCCCGTTACCCGAAAATGACCCCCATTGCCCGAAATTGTCATGAGATGCTTTAATTCGCAATAACATAAAACCCTATGATTACGTTCAGAATTACTTACCTTTTGCCCAAAATTGCATGAGATGCTTGAATACACAATCACGGAAAACCCATGATTGCGTTCGGATTGCCATTGGATTATACTTCCAATTTCCAATGTCTGATAAAGTCCCATGTCTGACCTGAGATTCAGACCCTGGTCTCCAGCATCCTAGTCCAACACGGTTGCAAAATGCTTGGGATCAGAAGTGTTTGGGAGTTCCAGTTTTTTCAGACCTTTGGACTATATCCATATACATAATAAGATACAGTACCCAAATATAAACATGAAATTCATTTATGTTTCATATACACCTTAGAGCCTGAAGGTAATTTTGGACACTCTTTTAAATAATTTGCTACCAAAACCACACAGGATTAAAGACATTTAGAAAATTAATCACCTATGTGCCATCGATTCGCACAAGATCTGAAAGTACATAACAGACTTCAGTCAGAATGTAAATACAATTAGATAATTCTTCACAGGATTTTGTTTTCTGAAATCACACCCTTTATTTCCTGCCACTTTAAAAAAATCTGAAATAAGCTTCAGATTTATACGTCTCTCATTTCTAACGTAGATAAAAACAAAGTTATGATAGTTTTTTTGTGGAGCTTTCGGGCTATGTGGCCATGTTCTAGAAGAGTTCCTTTCTGACGTTTCGCCAGCATCTGTGGCTGGCATCTTCTCTGGAGATGCCAGCCACAGATGCTGGTGAAACGTCAGAAAGGAACTCTTCTAGAACATGGCCACATAGCCCGAAAGCCCCACAAAAAGCTGTGGATGCCGGCCATGAAAGCCTTTGACTCCACAAAGTTATGATAAACCAATTATGTTACAAAAGAATGTCTGCATCTGTAACAGCTGTAACTCATCACGCTGGATGTCCCAGTCTGGCTGTTTTTTGCTTGTTCTCCAAGTAGAAGTGACAAATTCAAAGTCAAAATTCCAAATAGCTTCTTTACAAACAGAAAAAAGATGTGACAGCTATGTCTCATCAAGAAATTGTGATGTCTCAAAATTTTACAGTATTTGTTGCTAGCTTCCCAAGTTGGAGAAGCCAGTTTCATATCAAAATTCCAAAAAGGGATCTTCCTAGAACCAAAAGGGGGGTTTCTATAAACTCATTCAGAGTTTTTAAAGGACTAGAAAACAGAAGGGCTCTCTGAGGTTATGTAACTGATACCTGAAATACAGTGAAAGAGGGACAACTGGTGAAAAAGGTTGTATCTTTCACAGCCCAAGCCTGGCCTTAGCATACACATTCACAGCTGAACTCCTAGCTGTCAAATGCAACACACTCATGGCCTCTAGCTGTCAAAGGGTATGAACAGATGAAATAATCATTAAGTTCTGCTTTCAAGAAAGTTGTTTATTGAAGAAAATGAGGTAGAAAGAAGTAAAAAGCAAAGATCCATAGTCTCAAGCAAGTTAACATAAACAAAGTGAACATTTAGAAGGGAATGCCATAATCACAAAATGTCAACATGGGTTTCTAAAAAACAAGTCATGCCCGACTAATCTGATCTCTTTTTTGATAAAATTACCAGCTTGGTAGATGAAGGGAACACTGTGGATGTAGCATATCTTGATTTCAGTACACTGTTTGACAAGGTACCCTATAACATTCTTGCAAACAAGCTGGTAAAATGTGAGCTAGACAAAATAACTGTTAAATGGATTTGTAATTGGTTGACTGGCCAAACCCAAAGGGTGCTCAGCAATGGCTCCTTTTCATCCTGGAGAGAAGTGACCAGTGGGGTGCCACAGGGTTCTGTCCTGGGCCCAGTGCTATTCAACATCTTTATTAATGACTTGGATGACAGTATTGAGAGCCTAGTTATCAAATTTGCAGATGACACCAAATTGGGAGGAGTAGC
Source organism: Urosaurus nigricauda (assembly GCA_034509955.1). NCBI lineage: Eukaryota > Metazoa > Chordata > Lepidosauria > Squamata > Phrynosomatidae > Urosaurus > Urosaurus nigricauda. Next base: position 1,312,960 of record JAOEGL010000014.1, read on the forward strand.
TAATACCCCAAAGGACAGGATCAAAATTCAAAATGACCTGAATAGACTAGAAAGCTGGGCCCAAGGCTAACAAAATGAAATTTAACACAGAGAAATGTAAGATCCTACATGTAGGGCGGAAAAATGAAATGCACAGATATAGGATGGGGGACACCAGGCTGAATGAGACAACATGTGAAAGGGATCTAGGAGTCCAAGTAGACCACAAGTTGAACATGAGTCAACAGTGTGATGCAGCAGCTAAAAAGGCCAATGCAATTTTAGGTTGCATCAATAGAAGTATAGTGTCTAGATCAAGGGAAGTAATAGTGCCACTCTATTCTGCATTGGTCAGGCCCCACCTGGAATACTGTGTCCAGTTCTGGACACCACAATTCAAAAAGGATGTGGAGAAACTGGAGCGGGTCCAAAGGAGGGCGACTAAAATGGTGAAGGGTCTGGAAACCTTGCCCTATGAAGAACGCCTTAGGGAGCTGGGGATGTTTAGCCTGGAGAAGAGAAGGTTAAGAGGTGATATGATCGACCTGTTTAAATACTTGAAGGAGTGTCACATTGAGGAGGGAGCAAGCTTGTTTTCTGCTGCTCCAGAGAACAGGACTCGGAACAATGGATGCAAACTGCAGGAAAAAAGATTCCACCTCAACATTAGGAGGAACTTCCTGACAGTAAGAGCTGTTCGACAGTGGAACACACTCCCTCGGAGGGTGGTGGAGTCTCCTTCCTTGGAGGTTTTTAAGCAGAGGCTGGATGGCCATCTGTCTGCGATGCTTTGACTGGGAGTTTCTGCATGGCAGGGGGTTGGACTGGATGGCCCTTGTGGTCTCTTCCAACTCTATATTTCTATGATTCTATGATTCTATGTGTGATGTACCTGCACAACTGCGCAGTTCACAGCTGGCAATACAATTGCTTTTATGATGTAGCAGTGCAACTGCGCAGTTCGCAGCTGGCAAAAAAAAATAAAAATAAATTAAAGGTTCAGTGTGGCCAAAAGCCCCGTTCATTGCCACCCGTGCAGCAGCTCCACCTGTGTTTCTAGCATCCTGACAGCTTCCAATGTAGTTGCTGAGCAACAGAAAAGACTTCAGATAAGTTGTCTTCACACCTCATCAGTGTAGCTGCCCTATGCCTTTTTATTACACACCTGGGGCTTGCAGTGTAGCTGCTAAGCATTAAGGAAAAATCAACTTCATGTCTTCCTTTCCTGCCAATCTAGAATGTGCCTACAGGCTGGACACCAGAGTGAGACAGGAGGCAACCTTTGGGAGGGCAGTGTTACTCTCTGCTCATCACTGACTGTCTGTATCTATATTTACCATTCATTACTATTATTGAAGGTATTAACTGTTAAGACCTGTTGAGTGATTGTCTGTCAAATGTTATGATTGTTGCCTTTACACAATTTACCATGGTATTTAATTGTTCCAGGGATATGCGGCTTTCTGGCCTGTAATACTTGAAGTGACAGTTGTGGGACACACCTGGTGTTTTCCCATAGCATCCAGGCCTGGGTGCAAGACCTCGGTTCAGGTGGTTGTTCACAATTGAATCATGTTGCACTTTGTTTACTCATGGAGTATGTTGTTTATATGTTTACTCAGTTGAGTATGATTGTTAATACACTTGTTACCTTCTATATTAGAATCAAGAAGCACAAACAGGTGTTTAGTTCACTTGCCATTTTATTGTTGATCAATAAATGCCTTTTGTTTTCCATCTTACAACTGTTGTTACGACACTCCCTCTGCCGCTGACCTGAGCTTGTCAGTCTAACCCATTTGTATGATTTGCAGAGACCACGAAGAAGGACAGGTTGTTTACGTGTAACGGTATTTCTTCGAGGGGTCATCTGCGAATATATACAAATCCCGGCCTTCCTCCCCTCAGTGTCCTGCTTATGATTGGTTCTGCTCCTCTGTCGCTTTGCGGCGGAAAAATTTGGAACTCTTGACAAGAGCAGGAACTGGGCTTATATAAAGGAGCGTCGGAGCTACCGCCAAAAAGTTGCAAAAGATTGCAAGCTCTACTTTGCCCAGTGATTCCAGAAGGTTCCAAATTGGATTGCGCAGGCGCAGTAGAACCCATTTGTATGTATTTGCAGATGACCACTCGGAGAAATACTGTTACAGGTAAGCAACCTGTCCTTATACACACACACACAGAAACACACATATATGTATATATACACACACAGTCATCCCACGCCATTCAAGGTCTCGCCATTTGTATCCCTTGGTCTTTTGAGGACGGCAAAATACTTTATATATATTCGGAACATAGATACACACACACACACACACACACATATACATGTATATGGAATATCTGCACCTACATAGTGAGATATTTTTGGAAGTGAGATGCGTCTCTAAACTTAAAATCCATTTATGTTTCATGTATAGGTTGAGTCTCCCTTATTATCTGATATTCCTGGTTCCAGAAGTATTTTGGAATATTTGGAAATATCGATCGATCGATCGATATATAGACATATGGAATATCTGCGAAAACATAATGAGAAATCTCGGAGACGGGACCCAAATCTAAACGTGAAAATTCATTTTATTTATTTATCCATTTATATTTCATGTATAGGTTGAGTCTCCCTTATTTTGTGAAATTGTTGGGCCCAGAAGTATTTGGGAATATTTGGAATATATTTATGTAATATTTGCAAATACATAATGAGACGGAGACGGGAGCCAAATTTAAACATGAAAATTCATTTTATTTATTTATTCATTTAATGTTTCATATATACTTTATACACTTAGCCTGAAGGTAATTTTATACACAATCTTTTATGTGATACTATAGTGGATGATGGAGCAAAAGGTGTGTGTCCTGCGAAACTAGAAATCCCAGGGTTCTCACAGTGCAGAACCATTATCCGGGTTTCCTGGGATTTGTAGTTTGTAGAGAAATTCTGAAAATTTGCCTCACAAAAGTCACCGAGGCCTAGCAGGTTAAACACCAACTTTAGAGCTCTTTGGACTCCATTTCCCATGATCCCTCATCATTAGCCGCCTTTGGCTGGGGCTGCTGGGAAACGAAGTCCAAAACAAAGATGTCAAGTGAAACAAACAAATGAATGAATAAACTAAATAAATAAACAAATGAATGAATAAACTAACTAAATAAATAAATAATAATAAAGCAGACCTTTCTCATTCAGGTCTGTGAAGGGAAAAAACGAGGGAGGAGAAGGCTTTCTTTGACCCTCAGGCTCTGAGGCCTAGCAGGCCCTAAGCCTGCCCTCGAGTTTCACTCCTGTCTTAAATGGAATAGAAATAAATAATCAGCTAAAAAGGCCAATGCGATTCTAGACTAATAGAAGTATTTAAAAGACTGGGGGAAAGTCATAGAATACAGTGGTCCCCCGGGTTACGAAGGTAATTCCGGATTACCTTTTGTAACCCGGAAGCTTTCGTTTCCCGGGGGACCGCATTTTTCAATGGACCGCGCGGCCATTTAAAGGGGCCGCGCGGCTTTTTTCGTTTCGTATGCCGGGGGATATTTCGTATCCCGGGGGATACATTGCCGGTCCGCCGCCTTTCAGATCCCGGGGTTTTCGTAACCCGGGGGATTCGTAAGGCGGGGGACCACTGTACCTGAGTTCAAAATGGGGGGGGGGGCGGAAATAACTCAAATAAGATATCAAAGAGAGTAAACAGTTTAAATTTTATTCCACACAGAAAATATATATTAAATACAAAGATATACAGAATAAAATATCGTAACAAATCCAGCCATCTAAACTATTATTCTGTTTAAAAGCTTATATATATAATATTTATTCTGTTTAAAAGCTTATATATATAATATTTACGATTGTATGTACAGCACTGTGTAAATTTAACAGCGCTATATAAATAAAAATAATATATATATATATATATATATATATTCATATATTAAAAGGTAATACCAAGACGACCCAGAAATTAACGATTGCAATTATGGAAAACAAGTTAATTAATATATATATATATATATATATACAATAATAAAACTGCCCGCTGTGACCCATCGCTGTCTCCTCAGTCTTCTTTTGCAGCCATTCGCCGTTGTTCCCCGAACTTTTTGGCGTGTTTTGCCACCGGCGGAGACCCAGAGAAGAAGGTTCCCCTCCCAGAATAGCAGCCAGAAGAGCGTCCTGACGGTGAGTGACAGTGATTGATAGCGGAGGGTGACGGTGGTTCCCTCGGAGAGCAATGGAGTCTCATAGAATCATAGGACCATAGAGAGGTCTTTAAGCAGAAGCTGGAGGGCCACCAGTCCCAGGGCGGGCTTCGATGGGGAGTTCCTGCATGTCCGAAGGGGCTTGGCCTGACTGTGGCCCTTCGTGAGGGTCTCTTCCATCCCTTCCAGACCTCAGCCGCTCTTGGGCCACCGCTGGGCTGCCCTCCAGGACCCTGACCCCCTTCCCGGACAGAGGGCACCCCTTCTCTCCTCCTCTCCCCTGGGACCCCCCTCTCTCTGCCCCGCTCTGGACCCTGCAGCCCAGAAGTGCGCAGGAAGTGCACCCAGAAGTGTGTTGCGCAGGAAGGAGGTGAGTGTCCAGACAGGAGGGGGGCAAGAGGGGGACCAGGCCCTGCCCCACCACTGAACCCAAAGGCCTATCTATCTATCTACCCCTCCAAATAATGATCGATCGATCTATTCCAAATATCTATGGACCTATCCATCCATACCTGTATTTCTGCCTATCTCTCTCTCCTCTTATATATATATTTATATATAAAATCTACGTATGCATCTCTCTACACTATTAATCATCTATCTCTATCTATCATCTATCTAATCCAAATATCTGTCTTTGTATCTATCCATCCAAATATTGTTCTATTTATTACCTATCTGTCCAAACATCTATCTGTCTTTCTGCTTATCTCTGTCTCATATATATATATATATATATGACCTACGAATACATCTCTCTAAACTGTTATCCATCTCTATCTATCTATCTATCTATCTATGTTCCTATGCATCAAGATATTGATCTATTACCTATCTATCTATCGAAATATCTGTCTGTCCACCTGCCTGTCTCTCCCTCTCTCTCTCTCTCTCTCTCCTCTCTTATATGTACAGTATATCATCTACATATACATCTCTCTAAACTATTATTAATCTATCTATCTCTATCTTTCTACCTGGAGAGTGGAGAGTGGATTCTGTGTTGGGGCAGAAAAGAGAGAGATTTAGAGGAGAGGAAGGGAAGAAGGAAGGAAAGAAGAAAGAAAAAAGGAAGGAAGGAAGCGAATAAAGAAGGAAGCAAGGAAATGGAAGGAAGGAAAAGAAAAGAAGGAAGGAAAGAAGGAAAAGAGAGAGATCAAGAAGAGAGAAAGGAAGAAGGAAGGGAGGAAGAAAGAAAAAAGGAAGGAAGGAAGGAAGGAGAAGAGAGACATTGAGAAGAGAGGAAGGAAGGAAATAAAGAAAGAAGGAAGGAAAAGGGAGGAAGGGAAGGAAAGGAAGGAAGGTAGGAAGGGAAGAAGGAAGGAAAAGAAAGGAATGAAGGGAATAAAAGAAGGAACTCAGGAAAAAAAGGAAAGGAAGGATGGAGGAAGGAAGAAAAGAAGGAAGGAAGGAAGGAAGGAAGGAAGTGAGGAAGATAGGGAAGGAAAAAAGAAAAGGAAAGAAGGAGGAAGGCCAAAAGGAAGGGGGCGCAGGGTCCAGTGCGGGGCGGAGGGAGGGGGTCCCAGGGGAGAGGAGGGGAGAAGGGTGCTCCCTGTCCTGGAGGGCAGCCCAAGAATGGCTGAGGTCTGGAAGGGATGGAAGAGACCCGCACGAAGGGCCACAGCCAGGCCAAGCCCCTTCGGACATGCAGGAACTCCCCGTTGAAGCCCCCCTCCAGCTTCTGCTTAAGAACTTCCGAGAAAGCAGACCCCAAATCCCTCCGAGGGAAAGCGTGGAAGCCTGTCCTTTTACTCCCTCCTGGGTCAGATGGTGTTGCATGGAGGGAGGGCTCTTCTACTTGAGGCCAGGCTTGATGGTGTTGCTAGGCCTCTGCTTCACTCCCTCCTGGGCCAGATGGTGTTGAATGGAGAGATGGTGTTGAATCTTCAAGCCCCTTCTGACATGCAGGAACTCCCCGTCAAAGCCCCCTCCAGTTTCTGCTTAAGGACCTCCAAGGAAGGGGACCCCAAGGCCCTCCGAGGGAAAGTGTAGAAGAAGTGCGATGGTCAGAGGTCACAGCGGGGCGTCCATCTTGTTAAGGTCAGAGGTCAGCTGGCGCATCAGGTCCATCTGGTCATCTGGCGCATCAGGGCTTGGTTAGTCTCCAGGATTTCCCTGCCAGGGTCACCTCTCTGGACATTGTCCCTGATTTGCCCGTCTTACCGTATAAAATAAAATAAGCATGAAAATAATACAAATTAAATAAATAATGCATAATATATAAATAAATAATAAGTAAATTATAACAGATAATAAATAAATAAATAAATGCAAATAAGTAATAAGTAAAAGTAATAATATAACAAATAATAATAGCAAATAATAATTATTATTACTATTACAGTGGACCCTTGGTATCCTCTGGTTGCAGAACTCTCCGCGGACACCAAAATCCACAGATGCTCAAGTCCGGATTCGAGGGTGCCATGGCTTCCAGATCCAAAGGCATCATCTGGACGGCGGCATCCTTTGTAGGAGCCCCTGGATCTGGCTTCAGCGCTCTGAAATAACGGAGACACAAAAAGGGACCTTCCCTCCTGACCCCCAATGTGGCCCAACACAACAAGGGCCTCCTTATGCGCCACGCTTTGCTTCCCCAAACAGGAACCGGACCCGAGAAATGGTTCCCAGGTGGGGGGCAAGGCGAGATGCAAATCCCTTGGAAAATTACCTTTGTGGGGCCTGGTCTCCGGCTCTTAACGTTAACGGTACCGCCGTAGTTTCCCATATTTCTACGAAGACAAAAGGAGAGTCAATTGGGACGTTCGTCCTCTGTTTGACGAACGGAAGCAGGGAGGGCACCCCAAACGTATGTGCCGCCTCTCTTTCCGTGATGCTTCACGTACCTCTGGAGGTACCTGTTCGTTCACCAGGATCTGCCTGGGTACTGGGATCCTGAAATAATGGGGCAGGGAAAACAAATGTTGTTGTTATTATTATTATTATTATTATTATTATTAACAGTAGTAGTAGCCTTGGTACCCTGGCCCCCCTGGACCCCACGAAAAGGTGCCCTGGAGTCGATCTGGACCCATGGCGACCCTCCGGATGAGGAGGATGAGAGGAACAAAGGGTCGCCTCCTGATCCTAAACCGAGATCCACTTGGAAAACATTACCTTCCTTGGATGCTTCCTCTTGCATCCTCCCGTCTCCCTACAAGGGGCTCCACCTGGGGCTTCAGAGAGTTTTAGGAAGACAAAACAAGAATCAATTGGGACAGGCTTCCATCAAACAAACCTAAACCTGGGACACCCTAAACGTATGTGCCGCTATCACGCTTTCTGGGATGCTTTTCTTACTATGGAAGATGGCGCATCGCTAACGAGAAACCTCCTTAGTTGTTCCAATCTGAAATGGGGAAGGGAAAAATTATTACAGTGGTCCCCCGGGTTACGAAAGTAATCCGTTCCGGCTTACCTTTCGTAACTCGGAAATCTTTGTAGCACCACACGGCAGATTTAAAGGGCTGGCGCTTTTTTTTTTCCGGAACCTGGGTTTTTTTCCGCAAGCCGGGGCCGTTTTTCCGGCCCCGGCTCTTTCGTTCCCCGGGGTTTTCGTATCCCGGGGGATTCGTAACCCAGGGGACCACTGTATTATTATCATTATTACCATGCAGAGTATTCATAGAATCATAGAATCATAGAATCATAGAATCATAGAGTTGGAAGAGACCACAAGGGCCATCCAGTCCAACCCCCTGCCATGCAGGAACTCCAAGTCAAAGCATCCCTGACAGATGGCCATCCAGCCTCTGCTTAAAGACCCCTAAGGAAGGAGACTCCACTACACTCCGAGGGAGTGTGTTCCACTGTCGAACAGCCCTTACTGTCAGGAAGTTCCTCCTAATGTTGAGGTGGAATCTCTTTTCCTGCAGTTTGCATCCATTGTTCCGCGTTCTAGTCTCTGCAGCAGCAGAAAACAAGCTTGCTCCCTCCTCAATATGACATCCCTTCAAATATTTAAACAGGGCTATCATATCACCTCTTAACCTTCTCTTCTCCAGGCTAAACATCCCCAGCTCCCTAAGGCGTTCTTCATAGGGCAAGGTTTCCAGACCCTTCACCATCTTAGTTGCCCTCCTTTGGACATGCTCCAGTTTCTCCACATCTTTTTTGAATTGTGGTGCCCAGAACTGGACACAGTATTCCAGGTGGGGCCTGACCAAAGCAGAATAGAGTGGCACTATAACTTCCCTTGATCTAGAAACTATACTTCTATTGATGCAGCCTAAAATTGCGTTGGCTTTTTTAGCTGCCGCATCACACTGTTGACTCATGTTCAGCTTATGGTCTTCTTGGACTCCTAGATCCCTTTCACATGTCGTCTCATTCAGCCAGGTGTCCCCCATCCTATATCTGTGCATTTCATTTTTCCGCCCTAAGTGCAGAACCTTACATTTCTCCGCATTGAATTTCATTTTGTTAGCACTGGCCCAGCTTTCTAGTCTATTCAGGTCATTTTGAATTTTGATCCTGTCCTCTGGGGTATTAGCTACTCCTTCCAGTTTAGTGTCATCTACAAATTTGATAAGTATGCCCCCAATTCTGTCATCCAAATCGTTAATAAAGATGTTGAATAGCACTGGGCCCAGGACAGAGCCCTGTGGGACCCCACTGGTCACTTCTCTCCAGGATGAAAAGGAGCCATTGTTGAGCACCCTTTGAGTTCGGCCAGTCAACCAATTACAAATCCATGTAACAGTTAACTTGTCTATCCCACATTTTGCAAGCTTGTTTGCAAGAATGTCATGGGGAACCTTGTCAAAGGCCTTACTGAAATCGAGGTATACTATATCCACAGCATTCCCTTCATCTACCAAGCTGGTAATTTTATCAAAAAAAGAGATCAGGTTCGTTTGGCATGACTTGTTTCTCTGAAACCCATGTTGGCTTTTTGTGATTATGGCATTGGCCTCTAAGTGTTCACAGACTCTCTGCTTAATGATCTGCTCTAGAACCTTTCCTGGAATTGATGTCAGACTAACTGGACGATAATTGTTGGGATCCTCTTTTTTTCCCTTTTTGAAGATGGGGACAACGTTTGCCCTGCTCCAGTCTGCTGGGACTTCTCCTGTTCTCCAGGAGTTCTCAAAGATTATTGCCAATGGCTCTGATATTACATTTGCCAGTTCTTTTAATACTCTAGGATGTAGTTCATCTGGTCCTGGAGATTTATATTCATTTAGGTTAACCAGGTATTCCTGTACTACCTCTTTACTTATTCTGTGCTGAATTTATTCTGTCTCCATTATCCTTGGGTTGAGCACCCTTTGCCTTTTCTGAGAAGACTGAAGCAAAGAAGGTGTTGAGTAATTCTGCCTTTTCTCTGTCCCCTGTGAGCATTTTGCCATCTTCTGCACGCAGTGGTCCTACCGTTTCCTTCTTCTTCCTTTTGCTTCGGACATACCCAAAAAAGCCCTTTTTATTGTTCTTAACCTCTCTAGCAAGCCTGAGTTCATTCTACGCTTTAGCTTTTCTGATTTTACCCCTACATGTGCTGGCTATTTGTTTGAATTCCTCTTTGGTGATTCCCCCATTTTTCCATTTCTTATACATGTTCTGTTTAAAACTTATCTCAGTTGAAAGTTCCTTAGTCATCCATCCTGGGTTCTTGAGACACCTCCCATTTTTCTTCCGCATTGGAACTGTTTGAAATTGTGCATTCAGTATCTCCGTTTTGAGAAACTCCCATCCATCTTGAACTCCCTTCTCTTTTAGTTTTCCTGACCATGGGATCACCCCCAGTATTTCTCTAAGTTTATTGAAATCAGCTCTCCTAAATTCTAGAATGGGTGTCTGACTATGCCTGGCTTCCTCTTTCCGCTGTATAACAAACTCCAAGAGAACATGGTCACTTCCACCTAAGGATCCAACCACTTGCACTCCATTGACTTGGTCATCCCTGTTGGTTAAGATCAGATCTAAAATAGCTGATCCCCTTGTTGCCTCTTCCACTTTTTGGACAATGAAATTGTCTTCCAGGCAAGTGAGGAATTTGCTAGACCTTGAGGATTTGGCTGAGTTTGACTTCCAGCAAATATCCGGATTGTTGAAGTCCCCATCACTACTACATCTCTCTTTTCTGAGTGTGTGGTCATCTGTTCTAGAAAGGCATCATCCAATTCCTCTGCCTGAGTTGGGGGTCTGTAGTAGACTCCCACAGTGACATCCCTGTTGTTTCCCTCTCCTTTAATTTTTATCCAGATGCTCTCCACCTGGCTTCCAGTATTGAATTCCTGGATCTCTTCAGTGGTGTAAATATCCCTGACCTATAATGCTATTCCTCCTCTTTTCCTGTTTGGCCTGTTTCTCTTAAAAAGGTTATACCCTTTTATTTGTACATTCCAATCGTGAGACTCATCCCACCAGGTTTCAGTGATGCCTATTATATCATATTTGCTTTGTTGTGCTAGGAGTTCCAGTTCATCCTGTTTATTTCCCATACTCTGTGCATTAGTGTAGAGACATCTAAGAACATGTGTTCCCTTTACTTGCTGCCTGTGCAAATTTTTTTGCTTCCCACTGTTGGGTCCTTGCACTGTTTGCCTTGTTCCCTCTATGTCAGTTTGACTATTTTCTCCAGCCCTTTTGCCTTCCAGAATAATGTCTCCCTCCCCCATATAACTCAGTTTAAAGCCCTCCTGATCAGCTTTTTGAGATTGTTGGCAAAAACGTAAGATCAAGCCCCTGCTGATTTACCACTCGGAGAACCCCAGAGCCTTCAAGGCACACAAGGTGCAGAAGGACAGGCTGCCTGTGATGTGGCATGCCAATGCCCGAGCATGGGTCACACGCCTCTTTTTTGTGGAGTGGGTCAATGGTGTCTTTGGCCCTGCTGTGAAGCGTTACCTGGAGGACAACGATCTCCCCCGGAAGTGCCTCCTCATCTTGGATAATGCTCCTGCGCACCCGCCTGGCCTGGAAGAAGACATCTTGGACGAGTTCTCCATCAAGGTCCTGTTCCTGCCTCCCAACACGACCTCCATCCTTCAGCCCATGGACCAGCAGGTCATTGCCAACTTCAAAAAACTCTACACAAAGCACCTGTTCAAGAGGTGCTTTGACGTGACGGAGAACACCCAGCTGACCCTGCGAGAGTTCCGGAGAAAGCACTTTGACATCGTCGTGTGCTTGCGGATGGTGGACTTGGCCTGGCAGGAGGTCACCAGGCGTACCCTCAATGCTGCCTGGAAGAAGCTGTGGCCTGATGCTGTTGTTTCGGAAGGGTCAGAGGCCGAAGGTGAAGATCCCAGTGAGGCAGAGGTTGCCAAAATCGTCTCCCTGGCAAAGAGCATGGGACTGGTCGTCGACGAGGAGGACATCGAGGAACTCATCGAGGAACACGACAAGGAGCTCTCGACGGAGGACCAGAAGGCGTTGGCAGCCATGCAGCACTCGGCCGTGGAGGAGGAGTTGTTCGGGTCGGAGACAGCCCAGGAGGAGGAGGAGGTGGCCGCATCAATTCCGACTTCGGAGATCAAAGACATTTTGCGGCACTTCCAGACTGTTGCTGATTTTGTGGAGAAGCATCACCCTGAGAAGGTGTTCACCAGCCGCGCAATTGCGCATTTTGATGATGTCTGCCTTAGCCATTTTAGGAACCTGGTTAAGAGCCGGCAAAAGCAGACATCCTTGGACCGGTTCTTCCCAAAACTCGGAGAACCGCCATCCAAGAAGGGCAAAGGTGCTGGTGACTCTTAAAAAGGCCCCCCCCCATTTTTTTTAAAAAATTGTTAAAATGGTTAACTTTGTTAAATTTGTTGAATTGGTTAAAATTGGTTGAATTGGTTCAAATTGTTTGAATTGATTGACTGGGTTTAAATTTGGGTGTTTTGGGTGGCCTCCTCCTCCTCCTGTCTCACTCAGGTTTGCCATGACCAGCAAAGGTAAGAAAAAAAAAATTTTTTTTTCTTTATTCTTCAGATTGGACCTGCAAGTCATTCTTAAGTTCTTTAGTGCCTTAGGCAAGTTTCTATTAGAGTGTATTGTAGTGTACTTAAGGAAATAGGCCTCTATTGTAACCTTCCATTGACGTGCAGGGTCAATCTGGGGTCATGGAATGCATTAGTCATTTTCAATGGGAAATAGGCCCCGGGTTACGAAATTTTCGGCTTACGAAAAAGGTGCTGGAACGAATTAATTTCGTAACCCGGGGGACCACTGTATTGGCCCTTGGCTAGATGAAGGAGCGGGGTGACGCGAGAGAATAGGACATGACAGGTGAAACACTGGTGTCGCTCCCAATGACCCGTCAAAAGTGAGATTTAGAGGAGGACGTCTTGGAGGACTGGGATTGTTGATGTTGTTGACCTAAGCACTGGTGTTGCTGCTGCTGGTGTTGTTTATAGGGCTCCTGGAATACTGATGGGGAGAGCCCCTAAAACCAGAGGACATGCCTGAGGGCGAGAGTAGTTGGAAGAGGCGGGTCTTCTGTGCCACTGCTGTCTTCCAAACTGTTATTTGTTGGAAGTTATGCTGAGGCCATAGAGTCCAGGGAGTCATCCGTCTTGCGGCAAAGAGACCTTCTCTGTCAAATGGCATGTCCTCGATCTTAGATTTAGCCTCTTCTGAGAGGTCTGTGGACCTTAGCCAGGCAAACCTACGGAGTGCAACAGCCCCAGATTTATTATTCTTGGCTGAGCAGTCAACGGAGTGCCTTGCAGAGTGAACTTGTTGAGCAATAAGGGAGAGGGCCTCACCATAGAACTCAATAGCTGCTGATTTCTGTTGCAGGGGCAGGAACGGGGTGAACGATGCCATTTTGTCCCACAAGAACTTTTGATAAGCTGCCATGCAGGCCTGCATGTTTGCAACTTTGGCATTGAGAGCTGCAGAGGACTAGAATCTTCTGCCAAAGATGTCCATGCACCTTCCGTCCTTGTCCACCAGAGCATAGTGATTTTTGCCGGAGGACTTAGATGTAGACTCAACCACCAAGGAGTTGGGAGCTGGGTGAATGAACAGGAAGGGAGCAGTGTAGGACTGTACTTTGTACATGGACTCCAACTTCTTGGATGCCAGAGGAGTAGAAGCCGGCTTAGTCCAAGAAAGGGCCATGATATCAGAGAAGGACACCAGAAATGGGATGACAGAAGGCTGAGTGGATCTCACAAACATGGCGTCGATTGGGTCTTGAGGTAACTTAGGAGCCTGGTCCACCTGAAGACAAACTGCCTTGGCCATCCCGTCGACAATGCCTGAGAAAAGGTTAACATCCTCAATGGGGGAATGAGGAGCAGAGTCCTCCACCTCTTCATTGAGGGAGGAAATAACAGGAGTAGGAGAATGCAGAGAGCCCTCTAGTTTGTAAGTCAATTTCTCAGTGGAATAGGTTGGCGCAGCTGTAGGCGAAGGCAGAGATTGAGCAACAGCTGGCAACAAGAGAGGTATTGACATTGATACCGGAACCAAAGTCGGAGCCTGAGGACATCATCTGGGCACCTGGAAGGGAGTGAAAGAGGCCTAGCAGCACCATCCAGCCTGGCCTCAACTTAAAGAGCCCTCCCTCCTGAGGACATCATCTGGCCACCTAGAAGGGAGTGAAAGAGGCCTAGCAGCACCATCCAGCCTGGCCTCAAGTTGAAGAGCCCTCCCTTCTTAGGACATCATCTGGGCACCTAGAAGGGAGTGAAAGAGGCCTAGCAACACCATCCGGCCTGGCCTCAACTTGAAGAGCCCCCCCTTCATGACAACACTATCTGGTTGCCTAGGAGGGAGTGACAGGAGAGGCCAAACTCCACCGGGCCTAGATTAAGAAGCCGAGCCCTCCCTCCAGTCCATCTGTCTTGGTCCAGGCCTCAGAGGGAGAGAAGAACTTTTGGACCTTATCCCCTTCCCCAACACCATTCCCTTCTCCTTTTGTGTCGTGTCTTTTAGATTGTAAGCCTGAGGGCAGGGAACCATTTTAAAAAATAATAATTGTAAGCCGCTCTGATAGCCTTAGGGCTGAAGAGCGGGGTATAAATAAATAAATAAATAAGTGTGGGTCTCTGTAGGATGGAGAGTAGGAATGGTAGGATGAGTGCCTCTCTCTCCAGTAGTCTTCGGCTTGATGATGAGCAACATATGAAGCCGAAGAATATGGTGAATCAAGGAAACAATCTTCAAATGGTATCGGGGACCTCTGAGGTGATTTCTGCTGAGGAGGCAGCGGAGGAGGCAGGAATCTCAGTCTATAGGCTGTCGATGGAGTAGCCAAAATCTCCTGAGGAACTGTCGCTGAAAGCGGAGGCAGGAGCGAGATCATCGATGTCAGGAGCGACACGAGCTAAGCTGGTGCAGACAATGTAGCTGACACTGTTGCCAAGTTAAAGGCCTCCTCCAATGCTGAGTCTGAAACGGTGACCAGGATCGGGGCAGGAAGGCCAGGTGCCAACATCAAGGCAGGCATCAGAAAGGCTATGGTGGAGTCGAGCTGAGCCGCCACCATTGACACCGAGGTCAGAGCAGCGTCCAGGATGGTGGTGGGGGTAATAGCCTCCTTTGCCTTGTGCCTCTTTTTGTGTTTGTCACTGTCGTGATGTGATGACCTCTTCTTGGCCTTTTGAGAAACAGAGGGCACCTCTTGAGGTGATTGGCTAGAAGCTGACTGAAACAACGATGTAGCTATGGATGAAGAGGGATGCTTCAATGTTGACGGGGTCAAAGTCGATTGTGTCAATGTCGGAGTTTTCCGGGAAAGCTTGGGAATTTGTGGAAATGTAGACATGGGAAGTCTGCGCAGGGGATCTGATTGTAGTGCCAACTTTTGGGCGCCTTGCTAGGGCTTGTTCCCTCAAAGGCCTGGAGCCTTTTGGCTCTGTTGCAGAGAGTCACCGGGGTGAAAGCCTTACAATGGACGCATCTATCCAGGACATGGGTTTCACCCAAACAAAAGAGGCACTTAGAATGTTTATCATTAAGGGCAAGTTTGTTAGGGCAAACAGAGCATTTCTTGAAAAGTGAGGTGGAGGCCATAAGAGGCCTGGGAATAGCTAGGAGCCTGTCTGGGCCAAAGGAACTCTCACCAAAAACTCGTTGAACAAGAGAAAGGGGCAGCTCAAGGGGAGAGAAAGAAAATAAAACAAATAAAAAAATGAAAAATCAGACTCCAGAGGAGAAATCTATTCAGCCGTGTGGAAGAAACATTCAGTAACCCGAAGATGTTTCTCTTGCGGCGGACAAGAGAGAACTGAAGGAGGAGCTAGATTGGCAGGATTGGGCATGCTCAGTGTATGGGAGGGGCGGGGCTACCACCAATCTGCTCAGCTTTTCACCTATCCGAATGGAGTCTTTGCGCAGGCACAGTACCCTATTATGTGAGGCACAGAGACCACGAAGAAGAAACTTCCTTTCCTTAATTTACAGTTTGGTTTGAATAAACACTGCTGTTATTGTTGCATTTCGTTGCTATATGATCCCACTTACACACACACACACACACACACAAACACACCCAATACACTCATCTGCAGGAATCCATGTATACACACTTGTCAGCTGAAGTTAAAACTTTCTGCATCCAGTGAAGTGGAGTGAAGTTCACAAAGGTTTATGTCATCATAGGGTGGTAAGTCCTCAGGACACCACAAGACTCTTCTTTGTTTTCTACAGCCATAATAAGTATCCATGGAGGATAGACAGAATGTGGGGAAAATGGGAAAGATGAGAGGGAAATGAACAATGCTACAAGATTTAACAGCTGAGAAGAGCAGGGAAGAATGGTAAAGCCACAGAGACACATCAGCAAAAAAACAAAGTTTGTTCACTGCTTTTAACATTTGCCGCTTTATCTCCATTACCTGTGCGTCCTTGTTGTCCTCCTGTGTTCTTGATGCAGTGGAGCTGAAGTCATGGTTAGACAGAGTTTCCAGCCAATTTGTCATGGATTTTTCTTCTTTCTCTGTGCTTATAATGGTGGCATTTTTGTCAGCCCATACAATCCCAAAAGAGAATCAAGGGTAGAATACTGTCTCACAGATCTGCCCCTGTTGTTGGCTCCAACCTATAAGCATTGATGTTTCTAACCATCTTTTTCAATCTGTGAGACTTGGCTGCATCTCTCCCTGCATTTCTGCTTTAAAGTATCTGCCACAAATGAAGAGTTTTATTTAATCCTGTTTTTCTTTTTCCTATTTTTCTTGCAGAAATACATATTAGAGTGTGAAATTAAATTTCTGCCTAACAATTTCAACAGACTCTAGATTCTTTTCCCAATGATGATGTGCTTTTTTACTTCTCATATGTTTTTTCTTTTCCTTTCTGTCTTTTGCATTCCTTTTATGAACCCACTCTTAGCATAGTGATTTGCTAGGGTTTAAATATCATCTTAGACAAAGATACCCATTTATCTATTTTTCTTCATCACAAATCCCCTCTCCTGAATTTTGTAATTGTTAATGAATGTCGTTAATAATCCATTATTTTCTAAGAGGAAACTTTTAATGAAGCTAACTCATTACAAATTTGTTAGGACAGTGGTACTCAAACATTTTATCCTTGGGACACCTCCTCCCCTTTACATCTACATGCTAATATTGTCCCCCTCCTGCTCAACATAGTACATTCATGTATATTCATATTTTAACATTTTATAAGGAGATAACATTATTCTAATTCAAACAGTTTTATTTAAGTAAAATCAATATTTAACTCAATGCATGCGTAAATTTAATACATACAAAATTTTGGAAAGAGGAGGGATCAGGGCCTCTGAGTTTCACATCCACCTGGGGGTTCCACCCCAGCATTTGAGAACCACTGTGTTAGATTAGTTTCCTTTGTTTCCTCACTTTGAAAGGAGACTAAGGGGCTGTGCAGACCACCCCAAAGGGATCGCGTGCACCACCCCCTTTACAGCCAGATTGAGGCTGTGGCAATCGCATGCTGTGGCCCAGATCTGGCCTTTGCAGGATGCAAAAAGGAGCAGTAAAAAGTGGTTCCTTTTTGCACCCTGCAAAGGATGTGATAGCCATGGTGCTGTGGCTTTACTGCACTGCGGGGATGCAGCACCAGAGGAGCGCTGGGACGCCATGCACCTCATGGTGCGGCACACAGCAGCACGCTGGCCTGGGGGCAGAGCTGGGACATGTGTCGTGTAGACACTACGTCCTGACTCCACCCCAACCTGGCCAAAGATGCCAGTGTGCAGAGCCCCAGATTCATATTTGAAGAACAGAGAGTAAGGATATGCAAACTCAAGACTCAGTTTATGCATAAACTCTCCAATCAGTTCAGCTCTGCCCATCAACATGGTCTCATACACCTTTAAAGAATCTTTGACAGTAGCCACATATTCTGCTAAAGCCATCTGAGGCCAGATATCCATTAAACTTCCCCATTTTACTTTTTCTTATTGTTGCCCTCGTCCACACCCACTGCACATTCTCAAATTTCTGAGTATGCAAAGGGTGTTCTTCATTCGGGGAGAAGAGGGGCATTTGCCACCTTAGATTTCTTTACCTGGATATTTTAAAAAATTAAACAAACCCTGGGGTTTCCCATAAGCTTCCAGATACCAACTTCATTTCTCTATGTTTTCAGTGTCATTTTGGTTATAACTATGTTGTCATGGCCAGCCAAGAGATGGAGTCAGAGGATGAGGACATGGCTCCTCAGGAGCAAGAGGAGTTGGAGGCTAGACCAGGTCCCAGTTCTGCCATGCCAGACCCCAGTCCTGACATTTCAGCCCCAGGAGTGGGAGCCCAGCCAGGCTCTGGCACTGTGGAGCTCCCTTCAGAGGCTAAGCAGCTGAGTGAGGTTTCAAATGAAGAATCCAGTTTGGTGGTTCCCTCCTTTAAGGAGAGGAGGGCTGAGAGTGCTTGTGTGCGTCGGTCCCACAGGCTTGCTGAAAAGCAAGCTGGTAATAAAGCACAGCTGCCAACAGGGAGGGTGTCTCCTACTTAAGCACCTGTGGGACGCCATCCTTTTGCCAGAACTTATTGAAAGTCTCTTGGTGTGACTGTGTGCTGGCTTCGTTTCTTTGGAACTCTGGTTTGCCTTGACCATGGAACGATTTGGACTTTTGCTGCTTTCTCCTTGCCCTGACCTCGGACTGGACTGACTTCTGTGATTTCTCCAACCCTGACCTCAGCTCTGGCTTTTGGATTATTCTTAGGATCAACGTTTAGGTTTGTGGAACTGCCTTATCAGCTTTTGTTTGTGTGTGCTGGCCGCAGTCTGGGACATGTGTAGGCATACACTAGCTGAATTCTACAGAGAGTGGGCATGTGTGCTTTCAAGTTGCCGGTTGACTTATGGCTACCCCATGAATTTCATAGGGTTTTCTTAGGCAAGGAAGACTCAAAAGATGGTTTTGCTAGTTCCTTCCCCTGAAATACAACCCACAGCACCTGGTATTCTTTCATGGTCCGTTAAGTACAGTCAACCCTTGACATTCACCGCGGGGGGGGGCACAATACCCCCACACACACGAAAGTAAAAAATTGTGATTAAAGCTGGGGGGAGGCCCATCTTGCTTCTGAAACCTCAAACAGCTCTCTGAGGTGCTGGAAGGGCAGGGTAACATGCATTTGTGGCTCTCTCCTTCCCTTCCAAGACTCCAGGGAGCTTTGGGGAGCTCTCTGAAGCCTTGGAATGGCAGGAAGGTGGGCAGGTTCGCTTTTCCCAAACCCCTTCCGAAGGCAAGAGAGCTGTCTTGCCCCAGGCAACTCCCTGTCCTAGAAAAGGATGGGGGTTTATTTTCCCAAACCTCTTCCCAAGGCAGAGAGCTGCTTGGGGAAAGAGGCAGCTCTCCATCCTGGAAAGGGGTGGGACTGGCGCTCGCACCCTTCCTGGCTTCTCCTTCTGGGCTTTTTCCCTCTCCAGGGGAAAAGCATGGGAGAGATGAGGAGGAGGAGCACAGTGGCCTTGACCTTGTGAATAATCAAAACCACGAGTGTCAAAGCCGCAAATGTCGAGGGATGACTGTACTAACCAGGGCTGGCCCTGCTTAGCTTCCCAGATCAGAAGGGATTTGGTGTCTTTAGGGTATTTAGGCATGAATTCCATATTGGAGGGTGTTATTCCTCTGTCTAGTACTTTGGGATGCATAAAGTGGTTCAGGTCAGGTATTAAATCTCCTTGTCTCAGAGAGAAGGAACTGAGAAACAGCGGAGGGAGAGAAGCAGAAACAAGGGAATCCACCTTCCCCCCAAAAGAATGATACATGATTAAAAAGGAATAAGGTAAATGTAATCCCCATTAATGCAAAATTTAGACAAATGTTATATGACAAATATGACCAATACACAGCGTGTAAATTAAGGTTAAAAATCACTATACCAAAGATGCATTTCAACCTACCAGGTCTTCTTCAGTGCTTATAAGTGACATAGCAAGACATTACAATTCTGTAAGGCTGGCAGCGTAGAAGACAGCACATGTTAGACAATAATTATCCAGAAATGAAGGGAAAACTACTCAGGAAGCATTAGAAGTATTTATTCCAGTCTCATGGAGTGATAAATGCTATTTCATATATAAGCACTGAGGAAGACCTGGCAGGCCAAAATGCATGTACAGTTATAATAATTTTAAACTATTTCCCCATATTATGTATTTGTTATATTTATATATTGTCTCAATTTTGTATAACCAATTTTAACCAGTGTATTTACCTTACCTCTTTTTCTCTTGCAAAAAAGGCAGAGAAAAATATGCTTCTCCTATGCCTTACTCTTTATAAGAAAATATACATTCTTCTTCTACATTGTACCACAAGAAGCCTTTATTTCAAGAACAGAGCTATGCTTTTTAAAATCTCTCTATAAGACAATTTCATTTTTTATAAAAGGAAAACAATAGTCAGATATCCCCCAGTGAGAGACTGTTCAAACCAATACAATATTTTGCCTTTCAGTGGCAAGAGACAAAATGTATGGCAATTAATAGGAGTCAATTATTCCTTGGCCAAGTTAAAGGAAATATGGCTACAGAAAGCCTGAAAGGGGAGCAAGAAAGTTTGGCCTCTAAATAAAATATTTTTACTAATAGCTTGTACCAATTAGTGACTTAAGTCCTCTGAAAGATTTTGTCTCATATGTCAGGCAGCATCATCACTTAATTCTGCTTTGTAAAACAGTTTTCTAAATCAAGCACAAGGAATGCACAAGTAAGTCTAGCAGACATATTGCCCCTTCATGTGCTGTAAACAGAGATAAACAACCAATTTCAAGTGTCACTTCTGCCTTTCTTCCTGTCTCGGCCCAGCCTGATAGTTTTGTCATTATGCAAGCAGATGAATGCCACCACTTGAACAAAAGCCTGAGTTTACTGAACAGAGGCTGCTTGGATTGGCATGGGCCAAACTGCATGCCATTATGTGCCACCTTCCAGGAGTATTTTAGTTCAGTCTGAGTCATCTCCAAATCCGTCACTGCCTTCAGGATCGTTGGTCTGAAAAAGAAACATCACAGCTGTGCTTCACAACAAGTCAATCTCCATGATTTACAGTGAAAACGGGTGGGCTCCATCTTACCCGCTACTGTTTACTCTTACAGACACTGACTCTCCAAAATATTACCTTGCCTTTCTTACTTGGAGAAAGCCTGAATTTCTTCTGCTTTAACACTAAACTGTCTCTGTCTATTCTTGACCACAGGTCTTGTTTTGCTTTCCACAACTAGTAAGTTCTGTTATGGTCAAGCCTTCTGCTGTACTCAGCAGCTGAATAGCTGGTGTAGCCATGCTTCAAATATAATAAAATTTCATAACACCTGAAAGCAGGGAGGGCAACTTACTGGGTCCAAGGACTAATTATCTACCTTGAGAACCTCTCTGAACCACACAGACTACCAAAAAAAAAAAGGAAGGGGAGTATTTATTTTATTTATATCCCACCTGACTCCTGACATGGAATCCAAGACATCTTGCAACAAGGCTAGAACTTGGCAAAGTTAGTAACCTGATAAGAAATTAATCCTCCTGAAGAAGTTAATTTCAAAGCCTGGCAGTAGCTACCAAATAAGCCCTCTCATGTGTCCTCACCAGACAGGCCTGTGATGGTGGCAGCCTGAGAGAAAGCCTCCCTTTAAGAATCTTAAGTCTCAGGTTCATATAGGGAGATACAGTTTTTCAGACAGCCTGGATCTAAGCTGTGAAGGGTTTTATACAGCCTAGGGGAAAAAAAACCCCAAAAACCCAAATGGGCTTGAAGACTACTTCTGGTTTTGACTAACAGCATTTTTTATGGTAAAAGAGTGCGGAGGAAACCCTTTGACCTATTAAAAGGGCGAACTACTATTCACTGAGGTTTCCTGAAGAAACAATCTACCTTTTGCTAGAAAAGGGCCAGTCAAACTGGACCGTCTGAGGGCTGCAAAAACATCCAAAGTACAGTACAGAACTTTACCTGCCTAGCAAGTTTATAATGACATAAGCTTGTGTGGACTAAATCCCATGAACAAGTATTATTTTGAAAATGTGTGTCCCTACAAATGTATGGGCATATGTGATATAGAGGAATGGCAAGGAAACACACAAAGTACTCTCTGCAAGAATTCAACCAAAGCTTAACTGGATGCAAAACTAACATAAGGACCATTCATTACAGTAGTAATTGCTCATAGATATCCCAAATGCTCCCTTTCCTTAATTTACAGCTTGATTTAAATAAACACTGTTATTGTTGCATTTCATTGCTATGTGATCCCACTTACACACCCACCCCATATACTCATCTGCAGGTATGCATGTATACACACTTGTCAGCTGAGGTTGAAACTTCCTCCAGTGAAGTGGAGTGAAGTCCACAAAAGCTAATGTCATCATAGGGTGGTCAGTCTTCAGGACACCACAAGCCTCTTCATTGTTTCCATGGCCATAATAAGTATCCATGGAGGACATTTGAATTGTGGAAAAAATGGGAAAGGTGAAAGGGAAAGGAATAATGCTACCAGATTTAACAGCAGAGAAGGGCAGGGAAGAATGGTAAAGCCACATAAACACATCAGCAAAGAACAAAGTTTGTTCACCCCTTTTGACATTTGCTGTTTCATCCCCATTACCTGTGTGTCCCTGTTGTCCACCTGTGTCCTTGATGCAGTAGAGTTGAAGTCATGGTTAGACAGAGTTTCCAGCCAGTTTGTCATAGATTTTTCTTCTTTCTCTGTACTTATAATGGTGGGGTAGATATACTTCTCTTTGAAAGCAGCAATCTTCTCTTCTTCCTCTGCCCATTCTAGGGCTTCATGAAATCCATCATTGCCAAAACGTTTATTGTATTTTTCAAAGTGAACCCGTTCCAAAACCAGGCCCAGGCCAGGGGCTTTGGGGACATCCACCTTCTCCTCTCCCCAGCTTCGCTCCATTATGGATTCTGAGGCATAGCCCTTCACGATGGCAATCACCAGGCCAATCATCTTCCGGATCTGGTGCATCATAAAACTTTGGCCTTTCACTTTAATCACAGCAAACTCCATGCCTTCTCTCACAAAGGGCTTCTCACAATACATCTCCATGATGTAACGTTTGGCACTGGGATCTTTGGGTCCCTTCTGAGAGGTAAAGTTGTGGAAATTATGAGTCCCCTTGTAGCAAGCCAGGAGGCTGTTGACAACTGCCAGAGTCTCTGTGCTCAGGTGGAACATGTCATCTTGAAAATCACAGTCCTTGTGTGCAAAAGCAAATGTTGGCAGCATATAAGAGTAGGTTCGGGCATCACATTTGTTCTTGGAGTTGAATCCTCCTGTGACTCTTTTGAGCCCTAAATGTAAAACACACATGCTTACACTCACACACAGGTTTCTATAAAAAAGGGATTTTAGGAGCCCGTGATATTTCAGGTAAGGCATGACCTAGGGCATACTCTTTTCAGCTCCCAGAAACCTCAGCCAGCCTGGATTATTAAGAGTTGTAGGTTATGAGTATCAGAGGATCTATAAACTAGTAACTACAGTTCTTGACCATAGGTGTGGAACCTTTGACCACCAGATATCTTGAACTTAAGCACCTATTGAGTCCCATCCAGCATGGCCAATAGATTAAGTGAGCTGAAATTGAAAAACGTGAAGGGCCAAACTTTCCCCACCCATGACCTAGACTTAAATAACACAATCATAGCCAACAGCTCACATGTTTTGTGTGGCTTAAAAGAAATTCCATCATATCACTCCTGTTACTATTTCTTCAGTAACTTCAAACCTTTTCACACAGAGATGTGTACAGGTGCCTTACTCATCTATGACAGGGAAATAAGGTACGGTTTATAAACTGCTCACCTTCCAGCATTGGTAGGGAAGGTAATTTTTGTGCTTGTTGTAACTTATAGCCCATTCTTGTTTCATTCACTTGTTATATATCATGTATATGATCCAACTATGAAGTTTGGTATTATACTATGTATGGTTTCAACTGGAAGATATGATATTATGTCATGATGCCTCACTTGGATGTTTTAGTTTTATATGAATATGCTGTTGGTTGACAAGAGTATAACAAAGGGTTTACATCAGGCATGTTAACTGAAATGTGTGCTAACTAGTATGAATTTAATACAAACCTGGGCATCTGATGCTTTGGGTAGAACTGTTGACATGTGTATGCTTTTGAGATATAGAGTTATACATAGCTATAGATTCATGAAGATATGATGCATTGTTCCTTATACCTCATCTTAGGAGGGGGAAATACAGAATTGTTATATATGTTAAACAAGCAGATAAAGAGATGTTTTCAACTGCTGACAAATACATAGTTATATAACTGGCTAATGTGTGATGATTTTATATATTTTATATATGTTAACTACACAGTTAAAAGTAGCCTTAGAGACAGGGCTTAGAAAATAATTGGCTTTCACTGCATGCTTAGTAAAATAATGCATAGGGTTCTTCCCCGCCCCCGCCCCCTTTCTTGGCTTGTTAAGGCCACTATTATCAACTTCTGAAGCAGTTAAAACAATTGGCCTGGGAAAGGAGAGAAAACAACCAAAGAGGAACCAACTGTTTGGAGAATGGTAAAATGATTTAGCCCACCAATTTTATAAGGTGGGGCTAATGCATTTGGTAGGCTTACGTTTGATGTATGTGTGCTTAGGTTTGTTATGTCTAAGATGCCTGACTAGCTACCTATCCAAGACTTTAAAAATAAAGCTTGCTGCTCATGCACAGAAGCCTGATTTTTTGAGTCTAGGGGGAGAATTCAACTAGTTGTCTCCCATCCAAGTATTAACTAGGGTTGACTCTGTTTAGCTTCCAAGACCAGACAGGCTCTAGAACTAGGAGCTGCTTCCATTATCTTGGGGGGGGGGGGTAGTCTCCATCCAGGTAACAAAGGGAGTTAATGATATAATGAGTTTCAAGATTCATATTTGTTTGGACATTGTCACAGTGAAGCATCAGAGATTATGGGAATTAACTAACCAATGAGATGGCCATCTTGGGAAAAACTTTTAGATGCTTCCTAGTGTTTGGAAGTTTCTAGAGCCAAGTTATAAAAGCCTCTAGGTAACTGGATATAATGGTTTTATGACTGGATCTAGAGCCAAGTTATAAAAGCCTCAGGTGATCACAAGGCTAAGGAGAACAGAGTGGCACTTGGGCACAGTGGGCTTCTGTCCCACTACAGGGAAGCTGGTTAAAACTGGACAAAAGCATCCAGACTCCTAGCTATCTCCATGAACATCAAGTAACCCAGTACACAGCATGACTCCCTCCTATCCAATTCCAAACTTAAGAGAGGGACCCATTCTAAGTTTTAGACTACAACATCCAGAATCCACCAGTCAGAATGGCCATTTGGTCTTATTCTAGCCCCTAGCAGTTATGGGGATGAGCAGAGTTTAAAGATGTTCCATTTTGCATGCTAACTCCCAGAATCTCATGCTGACTAAGTAATTCTGGGAATTGTCATTAAAAAACGACAACACTTTCAAACTTTGCTCAACTACATAAGGGCTAGAAGCTACAACAAGATCAGGACCCAAACCTAGGACTCCCATTATTGATTCCCTTACCAAGAATTCTTATATGAGGAGGAAGATGATCGTTGATCTTCCGTAAAATATCTTCTATCAGCCAGACCTTCAGAGAGACGATTTGCCCAGCTGCAGAAACACCCTGTGTTTAATCAATAAGTAGGTATTAAAAAAGGGGGGGAGGTGAGTCTCCATCAGAAACTGAAGGAATGTATGACAATAACCTTCAGTAATAATCATGGATTCCACCAGTTTCTTTCAGATACATTAAGTGAGAATGTAGATTAAAGAATATTTGCATTCCCATGCTGAGCAGTATTCTGTAGAACGTGGAAACAATTTTTTAGATTACAGCTCCCAGAATTCCACCATGACCAATGGCTATACCATAGAAAGGGGTAAAGATTTGTCATATCCTATGTTAAACAAAAGGGCTAGATCTAATGGGCTCACATTTCAGGACAGCTGAACATTAGGAGTAACCTGGTAACCGGTTTTCAAACTGGTAAGAGCAGTTTGAGAACAGAATCAAACTACCATGATGTAGAAATGGAGATTGCCTCCCACACTGGAGGTCTTGAAACAAAATCTCATTTATGTTTGGGATGTTCAAGCTTTGGATTTCTAATGCTGAACAGAGGATGGACTAGATACTCTATAAGATCTTTCAACTCTATAACTCAGTTCAATCAGATAGCCAGACAAACAGAAGAAATTATTGCGCTTGCCTGCCTTCATAATTCCATGTTATGTTATCCTAAGGTTAATTGTTTTGTTCCTGCAACAGCATTGCTACATGCTATGAACCCCAGAAAATCCATTTCTTGATCTCTACAACAAGTAGCCACATGAAATTGCAGGCTGCATGTGGCACCTATTCATTTTCGCACATATACTCGCAGAGCACCACCACACCACAACATAGACATTAATTTTTGAAAAGAAGAATTACAATCCTTGGAAGCTCCCCAGGAATAGTGACTCTCCTTTAAACCAAGGCACAGGAGACCATGCTTTTGGGGGGGGGGGGGGTGATTAAAAAAGGGTTTTTTTTTTAAATTAAATGAATACTCCTATCTACTTCCCTTTTTTGGTTTTGGGTGTAGGGTATCCCACAGTGGGTATGCGGGTGGTGGGAATTGGCTCCTGGACCTCCAGTTACCCCTGCCCTATATGCAAACAATATAGAAATAACACACATAAAAGAGCATCACCTTGTCTGTCCTGGCACATCTCTGAAATGACATTTTCTTCATGTCCTCTCCATGGTTTTCTGGGATGCATCCTGACCGAATAAGGGCCAACACCAAGTCATCCTCAATGGTCTTGAACTGAGAATTCCCCACATTGCGCTGGAAGGAGGAATAGTTGGAGAAAAAATATATAATAAACATCTTGCTTGTTAGAGCCGGACTGAAACACAGTGTTTATGCGACAGTCACCTCCAAGTGTGCTGGTTTTAAAATAAATCAAAAGATAAGTTGTTTGCTTTAAATGAAGGGGGGCATCTTAAGTCAGTTGCAGCAAAAACAACCAAGAGTCTTGGGTAACCTTAAAGACAAGCTATCTCCACAGCCTATGCTCTGACAAAATGCTCCACAAAACTGATTCCAGGTAAAACCTGTTAGTCTGTAAAGTACTATGAGACTCTTCATTGTTTTTGTCTGAACTGAGTGATCCTTCGTGGGGGTTCTCCTAGAAAGGGTAAAGGCTCAAGAGAGAAAAAACTAACAAAAAATGTCCACAGCCTCATGTATGTTCATTAAGATATCACAGACAGGACAAGCACCGCTGGCACTCAAGGGGAATATGGAGGACAACAGCAGAATAGACAGCACTGAAAGAATTCAGTTTCCACTTGGGAAAGAGCTTTCTAAAAATGATCTTTCCTGTAGGATTTACACAGGTGAATAAGGATGCTTTCACCTTAGGGATCAACAGCAGCCATAAAATAACTCCTGGCCTATTTGCATGATCAACAATAAACACACAACACTCAAGTATTTTCAAAGGCATGAAGAAGTAATTCAGTTCTTCTCCACACTCTTCTTCCATGCATTGGACATTTCATCAAGGTCCCCAATATGCACACATATATGCACTCTGGTACGCACTTGCATCCCATGGTAGCCTTTCCCTGAATATGCCATCAGCAGCACAATCTTCCTCTTTGGAAACCTCTTGGTTCCATCCTCGACATCCTCTTCACTGGCCTTGAACCGTTTCATTGCATGCCCCTTCTCTTCTTGCTTTCCATCTTCCTCCTTCTCTACTTTCTCCCTATCACAGTTGCTACTCTTCAGCCTCTTTGCCTGGTTGACAGCCACAGTTCTCAGCTCTTCAGCCATTGCAAGATGCTGTCAGGGACAGTACAAAAGAGTAAGATCCAGCAGATTGTTATGATTGCAACAGCCTTTTAAGTATTTGAATTAACATAAGTGATTAGAAAACAAATCACAATTAATATTGTTTAAATATATTATTTAAACAAATGTAAAACTTTATTCCATATATATAATTCAATATAATGATGCCACATTAATTAACTAATTAGGCATTATCATAAGTACTTCAAGTTAGCTCAGCAGAACTTATGGAAACACATTTTTAATATCAAGGTCAAGAAAAAATTAGCCTGCTCACTCTGCTGAAAGTAAAATAAAAATTAATGTACTTTAATGTCAGTTTTGATTTGACTTGCAAAGTCAAATTGGTAACAGTTTGAATTTTTATGGGGACTTGTGGGTTTGTTTTGCACCCCTATTTACAAATCAGTAAAATACATACATAACCTTATGTGTACTTCCTTGAGACAATCACCTGAAAAAAACATTATATATTTCCTGCCAAACCTGCCTATGATTGTATTGGCATTCATTCATAGTTACTAATGAACTTGATTAAAATTTTAAGTTTTTTTTTTCCTGCAGAAAATTTAAGCACCCACACTTCATTACTGTTCTTAAGGCAGGGTGGCCAAGGTGAGGCCCCACAGATGTTGTTGTTTGAAGCACCCCACCCTAGCTGGCTAGGGATGAATGACAGTTGCAGTGCATCACCTGTGGGCCCATGCATTCCCTCCAGATATCTGAAATACAACTCGCTGCCTTATACTGAGGAAGACAGCTAGCCTATCTACCCTAGAACTGCCAATTCTCGACTGGCAACAGTTCTGATTTGGTCACCATTGATTCCTGATTTGGTCACCATTGATTCACGTTTGGAAAGGAGACCCAGGAATTCTGAAGGTGATGTAAACATGCTAAGTGGAAGATGTTGAACACTGATCATTTACTGTATTGATTTAACTAATGGAGGGGTGTATTGTTTGTAAATTTACTTAAATGTTTAAAAGACATTCTAGGGTTTCAGGCATGATTTCCTTCCCCAACTGTATCTGGAAATCCCTGGTTTTCACATGTGGTCTCCCATCCAAGTACTAATGAGATCTACACTTGCTTAGTCTCCAAAATCAGATAAGTTCAGGTGAGTTCAGAGCAGTATCAGTTCCAGACAGCATGGCCACCTGTCATAGATATTGGGCACTGTGGTCTAAAATACAGGACAACACTAGGTTGGGTAAGGCTATAGGAATTTTCCCTTACAAGCCTACACCTGCAGGTTTAAGGACCAGCAATGAAATACAAACGTGGATACTTACCCGTGATACATTATGTTCATTTCCAGCAGATGAGGGTCCTAACATCCTGTATTCTGGGTTAGCTCATCCCAATTTGCTCCTATGGTCAGGGACAATAACCAAAAGACTGGCCCCTATATAGGGAGCTAGATCCCCTCAGTCAATAACAAGTGAACAATAAGATAAAACATAGAAATGGCATTTATTAACAGCAGATAAAACCCATTCAAGAAAGGAACTCAGCAAAGACAAGCCAACAGAAAAATCTCAGGGCAGCTCCGCCAACAGGTAGGGTTGGTGACCACAGACAGTACCCAGGGTGGGTAGGATATTAGGATCCTTGTCTGCTGGAAATGAACGTATCACGGGTAAGTACCAACATTCATTTTCCCAGCAAAAAGGGTCCTGTCTTCTGGGATTTACCAGAGTCCTGTATTCTGAACCCAGCAAAAAGGGTCCTGTATTCTGGGATTTACCAAGACCCTCCAGACTAGGGAGGGGCGGTGCTGCTAGGAGGATGCGGTCCCCGATTCCTTCCAAATGCCGCCTCCACGGATTGAAACACATTTAGTTTGTAATGTCTTATGAAGGTGGACAATGACTTCCCGGTGGCAGCTCTGCAAATCACTCGTGGCCAGGATCGCAGAGGTAGCCGCACTCCTGGTAGAGTGTGCTATCACCCTCTCGGGGGGCGGAAGATCTAGTGTCCCGTAACATTCTTCAATGCATGACCTGATCCACCTACTTAAGAGTCAAGACTGATACCTTCCACCCCAAGGAACTTGGGTGAAAGGAGACAAACAAAGGCTCGGATGACCTGAAGCCTGCAGTCCTCTTGATATAAACCTTGAGAGCTCTGCACACATCCAATGTGTGCCAGATCTTTTCCAAGACTTTATTTGGTTTGGGGCAGAAGGAAGGAGAATGTTCTGAGACACATGAAAGGTCGAATTGACCTTTGGCACAAAGGCAGGATCTGGGCAGAGGCACACCGAGTCTGGTCTAAATATACACAGGTCTTTTTGCACCAATAGTGCACTCAGCTCCAACACCCACCTGGTGGAGGTAATGGCCGTGAGGAAGATGACCTTTCAAGTCAGGTGCTTGAAGGAGGGGCTCAAATGGTCCGTAAGCCCCCAGGGAAAGCGGTGCCTAGTAGGCAGAGCCCTGTTGGAAACCACCCTCAACAATCTCTTCATGTGGAGGTGTGTCGCTATCCTTGCTGCTCTCTTATGGGGTAGGATCAAAGTGATGGCAGAAACCTGCTTCCTGACTGCGTTTGGCCTGAGTCCCTTTTTGATGCCATCCAGCAGAAATTGTAGAAGGTCAGCCACTGAAAAACTGAGGTAGTCGATGTGTTTTAACCGACACCACCTCTTGAAGGATCTAAATGTGACCTCGTAAATCCGGTTGGTAGAGGGGCACCTGGAAGCCAAGATGGAGTCAACAACCATGAAAGAGTATCCACATCGTTCTAACATGAGGTGTTCGGCTTCCAGGCATGAAGTTGTAGCCACCCTGGGTCCAGATGGAGAATCTAGCCCTGAGACAAGAGGTCATGAAGGGGACGTAAGGTCAGGGAGGCTGACAACATGTTCAGAATTTCAGAGTACCATGCCCTCCTGGGCTGGGCCAGGGCCACCAGGATTACTTGAAGCCTGTCCCTCCATACCTTGGCCACTAGCCTGGAGAGGAGGGGGAGCGGTGGAAAAACATAATTGCTTCATTGATATTGTATTGTATGAGTTTAAATAGATGTTATGCATAGGTGATATTGTGAACTATTTTATTGATACTGTATTGTATGTACATGTTAATGTATTAGGTTTTTATTTTTATTATTCTATTGATTGTATTGTGACTATTTCATTTGTTGTAATCCCGCCTTGATTTGAAGGAAAGGCGGGACATAGAAATAATAATTATTATTATTATAATTATTATTATTATTATTATTCATTATAAACCAGAGTCCTTGGCCACTGTAGGTTCAGGCCATTGAAGGCCTCTGCCCCTTTTGTCCAGAATCGTGAGACAAATCTGGGCAGTTTGGTGTTTACTGGGGAGGCGAACATGTCCACCTGAGGTCATCCCAACTGGCTGACAATCTGTTGAAACACCTCTGGGTGTAGTGCCCACTCTCCATGATTAGTGTCTGTTTCTGTTCTTCCGGCGACCATCTGCCCTGTGCCATCTCCTGTCCACAGTGAGCCCCCCAACCCCTCAGGCTTGTGTCGGTTGTCATAAGCAAACCTCAGGTAGCAGTGGTGATCCAGATGTACAGGTATATGGAAATAGGCATTGCGCAAGTCCAAGGAGAAAAGAAAGTCCCTGAGATGGATGGCCTCCAGCAAAGAACTTGAGGGTTTCCATCCAAAACTTCCTCATGTCTATGTAGTTGTTGACGCCTTTCAAATTCAAAATGGTTCTCCAGGCTCCGTTATTCTTGGGCACTAAGAAAAAGGTGGAGTAATAGCTCCTGCACCATTGAGAAGTCGGCACCTCTTCTATAGCCTCTAAGCAAAGCAAGTCCTCCAGCAGGAGGCGATGCTTGACCGGGTCATTTGTCTTGGGGGATCTTTCGCGGGGTCGGTGGCAAAACTCTATCCGATACCTTGACTTCAAGGTGTCCAGCACCCACTGGTCTTTGGTGGATTGTTTCCAAATCAGGACAAATATTTTATTATTTATTTATTTGCTTGCTGGGGGTCACAAAATGTTCCTCATCCCCCCTAAGCTGGCATCTATCATTACAGTGTATCCGCTCCATAAGCAGACACACCATACACGGCTTCCTGTTTATGCGGAAGCCGCACAGCAATGTAATAAATGGTGTGTGTGACTGTGGCGCATTATACTGAATAGGGCTCAAGCATAGGTGGCATTGGCCTTATGCGACGGGGTCCAGAACCAATTCCCAACATAAGGCAAGGCTCCACTGTATCTGGAACTCTAGCAGGGCCCAAATCAGACAATCCTTCTCAACTGGTGGCAACAACCACAATTCAAAGGGGATTGAACTTATTTTGATATATGCCAGAACAGGTGATTTATCTGTGCCATCTATTTTGGATACAGCTAGAGGAACCACTGTAGGCTCCTGGCATGAAATCGTGTTCATGCCAAACTATTAACTGAAGCAGATCAGGCACCGTAGGTGTGCCAGTAACGCTAGGTCAGATAACTGGGAACAACCTACCCGTTTGCAGGTGTCCTTCATGGATCTTACCCTTTTTTTGGTCAGGTCAGGTAGACTCTTCTCAGCAAGGTATCTACAACCACTCCAAGGTGTTGTAAGATCTGAAATGGAACTAGGTTGTTCTTTCATGAGTTACCAGAAAACAATGTCTGGAAAGCACAACTCGACATCTATTAAATCCTATGGAAGAGAATCAGATCTGATCAGGACATTGTGAAGTTATGGGTATACATGAAGCTCCACTATTTCCAATGTGTTCCTATCACTGTAGTGAGTGCCAGTGAAGAAAACAACAGACTGAATGGTAGGGCCATGTATGGAACAGGTTTCCCCTGGTAAGCAATGTGTAGATATTTTTGATGAAGTGAGTGGATTGCGATGTGGAAGCATGCTACAACCAAGAAAGAGACACATGAAAATCCTGAAGCTGAAGTGTCTCAAGAATTGTCTCCAGTCTGAAGCTGCATTTTTTCACAAACCAATTGAACCGTTTCAGCTCTAGCACCACACTCTATAATTTGTTTTTGTTTAAATGTAGAAATAAAGAAGATTGGAAAATGCATCTTTTGTGCTTTCCAAATATAGTTTTTATGGTCCCAATATCAATCAGATGTTCTGTGGCTTCTAGCACCAGCCGATGCTTCTTTGCCTTCCTGTACCTTGGGGAAGCAATGAAATAGTCATGAGAAAGGTATGGAAGTATATCAGAGCACCTTCATAAAGAGTTGAGAGGACCCATAGGTTTGTTGATTTTTTTCCAAAGATGAAAGAAAGACTGCAGTCTTCCTCCCACCCTTTACTACCAATCAGCCAGGACTGAGGCTATTTCTGTCATTGTTTGACAAGATAGGTATTGCCACTGATGTTGTTGTTGGCTCAGGTGAAGCTCAGACCACTGTCTGCCAGACCTATTGTCTCCTGTATAACAAGCATCATAATTGTATCTATGGGGAAGAAAGAAGGACTCTCCCTGATGAAGGGACCTCTTTCCCTCTTTTATGTGAAAAAGGCAAATGTTTTCTCTTATCATTAATCTCTATCAATACTGGATCCAGTGATTCTTTAAAGAGTTTGTCACCAATCACATCATCAAATTTTGTTTAGAATAGGCATCTATATGTCAATGGGTTTATTTGTTGTTTTTATTTAAAATCTGCGCATTACTAATATAGAGGCTGGTTATGGCCTTTTACCAAATTGTATTATATTTATCCTGGCATCAGCTGAGAAAGCAGCCACTTTGGGTAGCTTGTAGATTGTTTTGACATAATTTTATGTTCACCTGTTTATAGAATCATAGAATCATAGATGAGTCCCAACCTCCCTCTGCGCCAGCAGTTAAGGGTGGGGAGGATGTTTGAACCTTCTCTGCTAGAAAGGGACGGGTCTCACGTAAGTACTAACATTCCATTTCCCAGCAGAGAAGGGCCTGAACATCCTGACCTTGAGATTTACAAAAGCCCCCTATTACTAGGGAGGGACTGCTGGAGCAGAGATGGAGGAACCTGGCCCTATCTGTTGGAGGACCTGTCTACCGAAGGTTGCTTCAGCCGACTGGGTTACATCCAGCTTGTAGTGTTTGATGAATGTGGATGGAGATTTCCATGTGGGGCATTGGTTGTCAGAGCTGCTGAAGTGGCTGAGCTTCTGGTGGAGTGGGCAGTGATGCCCTCCGGAGGCTGTTCATTTATGACTTCGTAGCAAGCGATGATACAAGCCTTGACCCACCTGCTGAGGATGGATACTGACACCTTCTTGCCCTTGGATTTTGGTTGGAAGGAGATGAAGAGAGCTTTGGACCTCCTGAAGCTTGCAGTTTTTTTAAGGTAAATCTTGATGGCCCTGTGAACATCCAGTGTGTGCCATATCCTTTCTGTGTCTTTTTGAGGTCGTGGACAGAAGGAGGGAAGTATGATGTCCTGAGAGGTTTGAAATACTGAGTTGACCTTGGGAATGAATGTCGGGTCCAGACGCAGAAGAACAGAGTCTGGCCAGATGGTGCACAGCTCCTTTCACACTGATAGAGCCCCTATCTCCGACACTTGGAGTGCTGATGTGATTGCAGTGAGAAACAGCACCTTCCAGGTGAGAAACTTTAGAGATGCCTCTCTCAGAGGCTCAAATGGATGCATGGTTAGTGCTTTTAGCACTGTGTGGAGGTTTCACGAGGGGAATTGGTGAACTGTTGATGGTCCTCTGTTGGATATGTCCTTGAGGAGTCTTCGTAAATGTAGATGATGAGATATCTTGGCTGCCTCATCATGGG
Organism: Urosaurus nigricauda; assembly: GCA_034509955.1. NCBI lineage: Eukaryota > Metazoa > Chordata > Lepidosauria > Squamata > Phrynosomatidae > Urosaurus > Urosaurus nigricauda. Next base: position 1,347,140 of record JAOEGL010000014.1, read on the forward strand.
GCATGATGGATGTGATGGCCGCCACCAGTTTCTTGACTGTGTTAGGCCAGAGACCCTGGTCGACCCCATTTTGAATGAACTGGAGAAGCGTGGATACTGACACGTGAATGAAGTCCCTATTCTTCCGCTTACACCACCTTCGGAAGGCCTTGTATTCGTATATCTTTGTGGTAGACAGCCTCCCGGAAGCCAGGATGGACTCGACCACCTCTGAAGACTATCCGTATCTCGTCAGCATGTCCCGCTCAATCTCCAGGTGTGTAGCCGAAGCCAGCCTGGATCGGGATGGTGAACCAGGCCCTGTGAGAGTAGATCCGGCCTGGACGGAATGGAATGGACCTGGACAACATCTCTAGTATCTCTGGGAACCAGAGGCTCCTGGGCCATGCTGGTGCTATGAGGATGACCTCTGAGCGTGACTTCAGGATCTTTGCTATTACCTTTGTCAGCAGAGAATTAGGGGGAAATGCGTACAGGAGTCCCTGTGGCCATGAGGAGTTCAGGGCACCTATACTCTCGGCACCCTCTCTCTGGAATCTCGACATGAACCTTGGGAGGAGCAAGGAAGGAAGAAAAACTGAGAATCTGAGAGGGTTGCTCCTCCCACTGGGGGCAGGGACCCTCTCTCTTTTGTTGATTCTCTCTCTCCCTGCCTACCAGGAGCAGAGCGGGCGGAGCTACCCAAGGTCAGGATGTTCAGGCCCTTCTCTGCTGGGAAATTTAGGTGTACTGTGGCATGTTTAACACACTCTTAGCTGACGCCTTCATGAAGTCAGCTCTGAATAGTGTTTCTAGTATAGAAGGCCCTGGTCTAAGAAAAGTCACCTTTGCTTTGTAGCAAATTAAGACCGTCTCTTTTAGACTCATTGGAGTGGAGTGGAGGCCTTGGTGCTGCCCTTAATCAAAATAGCTGCCACACCTTCAGTTCCAGCTTTGCCTCTTCTTTTAAAAAGGCAAGCACAACAAATAAATGCCTTAGCCAAATTTCCCCATGGAATGACTGAAACTCCAAACTAGGGGATGATGGGGCATATGTAGAAGAATACCTGCACCTTGAAAACCCTTTTGCTAACCCTTCAGACTGAATGGATCATGGAGGAATGAGAGGAGGAGGTGGCAGTTGGTTTTGGTGGGAAACTCTCCACTCACACTTCTGAGGTAACTGAAGTCTCCTTGATAACTGGCAATGCAAGTCAGAAACAAACTTTTGGGGTAAAGCTTAATCCACAAACACAGGATTAGGAATCGGATCACCACTCACTTCTTGAAATCTGCTTCCTCTTTCTCTCTCACTGCCCAAACCTCTTGCAAGGTTTGATGTCTGCAGTGGGGCACAATCTGACCCAGGACAGGTAGTTCTTCCTCCTCCAGCCGTGTCAAGGTCCTGTCAGGTTCTCCACCTCACCGCCCAAACCCCTAGTCAGGGTTGGTGACTGCGGTGCGGCACATTTGGTTAAGGATAGGGGAATATCCCTCCTCCACTGCGCCAATTCCTTTTAGGTTCTCCATCTCACTGCGCAGACCACTTGCTGGGGTTAAAGTTTGCAGCGGAGTGCATCTGGTCAAGGACAGAGGGATCTCCTTTCTCTAGCCGCCCCTGGGCTCTCTGGCCTTTCAGCCCCTTCAGCCAGACATGGCTGGGATGTCTTCTTTAATACAGGAGTTGGGCCTAGTTGCCTCACAGTACAGCAGCTTATGAACTGTCTCTCCATGCCTGGCTTTGCTTCAGCAGAAATGGTTAGAAAGTCAAAAAGATAGAGCAAAGACTAAAGAAAACATAGTTGTTGTTGTAAGTAGTTTCCAAGGCAGGAGAGATCACAAATATAAGAAGAATAGAATATTAGATTAGAAGAAACATTAAAGTCTTTACGACAAAGTCAAGGACGGAGGAGAAAAGGAAAAACACAGCCTACTCAGAGATGAAGCAGGAAAAAGACTGGGGGATGGTGGGGGTTGTTCCCTCTGGTGGTGACTCCTTCAAGTCTGTTTTTTCTGCCCATTTTGGAGCAAGAGATGGAATCAACCCATGATATAGGATGTTTCCACCTCCATCACTGGAAAACTGGACTGCATACAATGTCCCATCGGCTGTGTATGCCGATGCCAGAGCTAACTTGTTAAGACCCTGCCTGAGGCGGGGTTTTTGGAGAGGTATCTCCTGCAGGAGACCTCTTGTCCATTGAAGGGAAGCCCTGGCCACAATGGATGCTGCTGCTGCAGCCATGATAGCCACAGACATGGCCTTGTGGGCTTTTTTGAGGGCTGCTTCGGCTGTTTTGTCCTCCGGATTCTTGAGTGAGTCCTCTCCGTCTTTGCAGAAGACAGCGGAGGTCACCAAGGCAGACACCAAGGCATCAACCACCAGAACCTGTAACTTCTCCATGACTGACTTAGGGAAGTTATAGAGCTTCTTAACTGAGCTGTGGAAGGAGCCAGAGTGGCCTGCTCCACTCAATCTTGATAACTTCCATGAGGTTAGCAGGGCAGGGAATCTCAGTCAGAGCTGGCACAGGAAACAACTCTTACCCCACCCTGGGTAACTCGCTGTCCTGGGGAGGTTTGGGGAGGGAGATGCAAAGGGCCTTGGTGGTCTTACTGAGCAGTATGGGAAAATCATCAACCTTAAATAAGCATGCAGAGGACGCAGGAGGATCTACTTGCTCCGCCTCATCCTCATCAGAAAGCTCACCCTCCTCCAGGTCATCCTGTGTACTGGCCAGGGCCCACTCTGTTTCTCCCTCCTGGATAGGGGAGGAGAAAGGCCCTGCGACCGACAACCCTCTTGAGAGTGTGGATCCAGGCCGTTTCATCCTGGTAATCAGAGAGGGAGACTTTGTCATCCTCCCTGGTCCTCTTGCCCCCGTTTGGCTGCAGGAGACTGGAGAGCTCTCCACTGCCTTCCAGGAGCGCTAGCCTGTCTGGGCGCCTCCAAGATGGCAGCCCCAATAATAATAATAATAATATGTATTTCTTACCCGCCCCTCTGTAAAACAATCGAGGCGGGGTACAACAATGTTAAAAAACAGATTACAGATTAAAATAATTCAAGAATTCCATCCCAACCCCCCCCCAAATAGGATTAAACTAGTTAAGTTTATAATTAAATTATTAACAATAGAAATACAATACAACATAATACACAAATAAAAACCGCAATGCTGGCCACAGCATGGGTAGCAACAAAATACAGAGGGGGGGATAGGAAGTTGGGAATTGGATGAAAGATTTTAGGAGCCGGGTAGATTATACAGTTTCAGGGAAGGCCTGCCGGAAGAGATGCATCTTTAAGGCTGTTTTGAAACAGTCTAGCGATGTAATGAGATGCTTCTCGTCCGGCAGGCCATTCCATAGCCTGGGGGCAGAAGCAGAAAAGGCCCTCTGGGAGGTCTGCGCTAACCTAGTCTTCATGGGCTGCAACAGATTTCTCCCAGAGGACCGAAGTGTGCGGGGGGGTTCATATGGGGAGAGGCGGTCCCTGAGATAAGATGGACCCAAGCCATGTAGGGCTTTAAAGGTTAAAACCAACACCTTGTACTGCGCTCGGAAACTAATTGGCAGCCAGTGGAGAGCTTTAAGCACAGGTGTAATGTGCTCTCTCCTAGGTGTTCCACTAACAAGCCTGGCTGCCATATTTTGAACTAGTTGGAGTTTCCGGGTTAGGCACAAGGGTAGCCCCATGTAGAGCGTGTTACAGAAATCCAAACGTGAGGTTACCAAAGTGTGCACCACTGCTTCCAGGTCCCTCTGATCCAGGTAGGGGCGCAGCTGGCATATCAGTCGAAGCTGATAACAGGCGCTCCTGATTGCCGCATTCACCTGACCCGTCATGTAAAGTGACGAGTCAAGGAGCACCCCCAGACTGCGAACAGGGTCCTCCGAGGAGAGTGTGACTCCATCTAGGACTGGAAGATGTATTCCCGAATCTTGTTTCGGCCTGTAACAGCTAGTACCGCCAGTTTGTCTGGATTGAGTTTCAGCCTGTTTTTCCTCATCCAATCCATTACCGCTGCAAGGCAGTCATTAAGAGGAGAGATGCCATCTGAAGTCTGAACCGACGATCTGGTCATGGAGAGGTATATCTGAGTGTCGTCAGCGTACTGAAGACACTGAGCTCCATGCCTCCGAATGATCTCGCCCAGCGGCTTCATGTAGACATTAAATAGCATTGGGGACAGGATGGCACAATTAAGCTCAATCTTGGAGGAGCAACTGTCCCCGAGCCTCACCCTTTGAGATCTCCCAGAGAGAAAGGACCGGAACCACCGGAGTGCGGTGCCCCCGATCCTCAACTCCCTCAGTCGACTCAAAAGGATGGAGTGAGCTACAGTATCAAAAGCCGCCAAGAGATCCAAGAGCACCAGCAGGGTCACACTACCCCTGTCGATACTCAGGCGGAGGTTGTCAGTCAGAGCGACCATGGCAGTCTCCACTCCATGTCCTGTCCTGAAGCTGGTTTTAAATGGATCAAGATAATCGGTTTCATCCAAGACAACCTGGAGTTGAGAGGCGACTGCTCTCTCAATCACCTTGCTCAAAAAAGGGAGCAAGGACACTGGTCTATAGTTGTTCCTGTCCAGGGGGTCAAGAGAAGGCTTCTTCAGGAGGGGCTTAACTGCCGTTTCCTTCAGACAGGATGGTAAACAGCCTTCTCTGAGGGTTTGTATCCCGAAGGAATACCCTCAGTGCGCCCCCTCCCTGGACGACCAGCCAAGATCGACAGGGATCGAGGGAGCAAGTCGTCTTTTTCATACTTCCAAGAAGCTTGTCCACGTCATCGGTACTCACAGGTTGGAACTCATCCAGCGAAATGACATCAACGGAGTTGTTGGATCTATTGGTTCTAGTGGAAAATTGACATCTAAGTCAGCCCTTATCCGAGAGATTTTATCTGCAAAGTAGGTATTAAACGCATCACAGCAGGCTGTCGTAGGGTCAAGTAGGGGATTTGACACAGGAGGGACCTGTGTTAGCTCCCCCACCACCCTAAATAGCTCTGCTGGGTGGGACTCTGCAGACGCAATGCGTGCAGAGCAGAAGGCTCTCCGCGCTGCACGCAAAGCCTCCAAATAGGCGTGAAGATGCTGCCTATGGCGAGTTCTGTCGGATAAGAGTCGAGTTTTCCGCCACTTGTGCTCTAGTCGTCGTCCAACCCGCTTCATCGCCCTAAGTTCCCCTGTGAACCAGGGCTTACGGTTAGGAGTGGGTTGGAGAGGATGCTCAGGGGCAATCGCGTCGAGAGCCTTGGGAAGATCGGTGTTCCAGGTGGTGACCAAGGCTTCGACGGGATCACCGGCGCTGCCAACCATTAAACCCTCTAAGGCCTTCTGGAAACCGATTGGTTCCATCAGCCTTCGAGGGCGGACCGATATAATGGGTCCGCCACTCCCGGGGGAACGGATAGTGGCTTTTAGCTCCAGCTTGATCAGAAAATGGTCCGTCCATGACAAGGCAGAGGTTTTAGTTACCTCTGCCCACGGATGTTGCTGTTCCGTACTAAAAATCCCATCGAGTGTATGACCAGCACAATGAGTTGGCTCATTGACCAATTGGGATAGGTTCATGCCTGTCATGGTATCCATGAACTCCCGAGCTGCTCCAGATAGATCAGAAGGGCTGGTCTTGAGAGGGATGTTAAGTCACCCAAGACCAGAAGTCTGGGTGTCTCCAACAACAACTCAGAGACCAGCTGAGTCAGCTCGGATAGAGAGTCTGCTAGACAACGGGGTGGCCGGTAGACTAACAGAATCCCCAAACTATCCCTGGACTTCAAGCTGAGGTACATGCACTCGATGTGGATAGTTTTCTGGACAGGCTTCCTGATCAAGGTAAGGTTGGTTTTATGGACTACAGCCACGCCGCCCCCCCCCCCCGCCCACTTTCCCTTGCCTGCTCACTGACTGTGTAATCCGCTGGGAAAGCCTGTGTCCACGTAGCAGCACTGGCATCACCCAGCCAGGTCTCGGTAAAACATGCCAGGTTGGCCTGTTCATCCACGAGGAGGTCGTGGATGATATGGGTCTTGCTTTTGGCTGACCTGACATTGCAAAGGAGTAGATTAAGGGATTGTGGAATGGATGGTGCGTTCTCCGTCTTATCTTGGGAAACAGAGTGAACTGAAGAAGAGATAGATACCAGACATCTATCCCTACTTCTTTTATAGTTCTCCTGAAGATGGCGACCGCTGACCAAGATGGTGTCTTCCCATCCTGGCTTCCAAGATGGCGCCCGCCATCAACCGGCATGTGTGAAACACTGCTGGGAGGTGATGTGGTTCGGGGAGAGCCCTCCTCGGCCGCACCAGAGTACTGCGACTCGTTTCGAAAGGAAGGAGTGCTGCTAAACATGGCTGGAGAGCCCAGCTGCCCTCAAGCCCGGCTAGCCTGGGCGTCTCCCAGGCCAGCAGAGGGAAGGTAAGGAGGGGCACGCTCATGGGTCCCTGCACACGTGGGCACCCTCCACATTGGGGGAAGCTCTGCTGAGGACCCTGGCATGCAGGGTCTCGGCAGAGGGGAAGGATGCGGGAACCCCACTTGCAGGGAGCTGGGGAAAGTAGTCTCTGAGGCCTCTGGCAGGCCTAGGAAATTCCCCCACCCCCAGAAAGCTAGCTGCTTCTTGGGCAAAAATAACCCACACAAAGTCCGTGAGCTCCCAGACTACACTTACCTCTGCGGGGTTGCCTGGTGCCGGGGCCTCTTCAATGCCTTCTGGCCCTGAATGGGTCTGGTGGAGGGCCTGGGCTGGCTCAGCTACCTGAAGGGTAAGCCCTTCCCCTGGCTGAGCCTCTGGATCTCCCTCTAAGAGCAGCTCCCTCTGCTGCGTTTCTAGGTCCTGAGCTGTGGAAACCTGAATTTGGGAAGTTCCTTCACCTGTGCTCTCGGGGACCTCTGCCATACCCATCACCACAGAGGGGGAAAGGCAGGAAGGGAGAGAAAGAAGGGGAGGCCAGGGAAAGACTCTCAGACTGCTTTGATGACAAAGGAATTTTGCTGGCTCAAAGAGAATGTCCTGCAAAGAGCGTAGGCAGTAACGAGAATGGGGCCCAGGGGCATCTAACTCCTCCCTATATAGGGGTCGGTCTTTTGTTTATTGTCCCTGCCTATAGGAACAAATTGGGAGGAGCTTTTCCAGAATACAAGCTGTTAGAACACTTGCCTGCTGGGAAACTTTCAGCTCCACCCAGCCCCGAATGCACTTGCTTTTATATACAAACCTTTGACATAATTAAATATTCATCTATTTTATTAACAATAATAATGTGTTGTTAAAAGCATTTCAAATATGTCATGTACTGAAATCAGGCAACAACCTTGTAAAGCAGGTATACAATAAGGTATATAATAAGGTGGGGGGCATGCATCCTCAATTATTTTATTATTGTCTAGTTCTTCTTCTTCCCTATTTTTCTCCTTTCATCTCACTATGTTTGCTCAGTACAAAAACCTTAACAATTTCCTAGAACAAAACACCAGAGCTTGTCAAGTTTAAACATATACAAAATTATAGACTGTCAGCTCCCTGACTAGGAAACCCATGTGCATACTTTCATTCACCATGTTCACGTTTCATCTTTAAATGAGTTCCTCAAACCAGAGCACCCTTCAGATCAGAGCCATTGACCATGCTGGATAGGAAATTCTGAAAGTTGTATTCTTTTTTCCAAACACTGCCTAAAACATAATCTTAAAGTTTATTTAAGAGCAAAGCTGGATCATTCCTTCAGGGATTTAGTCACATCAATCCAACTACCTTTTTTGTTTACTATGGGGAAAACACATGGATAGAAACACCATCTGGCCAAGGAGGGAGTCATAGAATCATAGAGTTGAAAGAGACCACAAAGGCCATCCAGTCCAACCCCCTGCCATGCAGGAACTCCCAATCAAAGCATCCCTGACATCCAGCCTCTAAGGAAGGAGACTCCACCACCCTCCTAGGGAGTGTGTTCCACTGTTGAACAACCCTTACTGTCAGGAAGTTCCTCCTAATGTTCAGGTGGAATCTCTTTTTCTGCAGCTTGCATCCATTGTTCCGTGTTCTAGTCTCTGGAGCAGCAGAAAACAAGCTTGCTCCCTCCTCCATGTAACATCTTTTCAAATATTTAAACAGGGCTATCATACTGGGCCTGCTCTCAAGTTGAAGAGCCCTCTCTCCATGGAAACACCATCTGGCCTAAGAAAGAGGCCCTGTCCTAGATTATGAAGCAGAGCCCTCCCTCCATGCCATTTCCCTTGGTCCAGGCCTCAGAGGGAGAGAACTTTTGGACCGGATTCCCTTTCCCACCACCATTCTCTTCTCCTTTTGTGTGTGTCTTCTTAGCCTGAGGGCAGAGAACTGTAATCTGATATCCTTTAGGGCTGAAGTGCAGGGCATTAAAAATAAATTTCATTCACCCTTTAGAGACAAGCCTGGAGAGGAGAAGGTTAAGAGGTGATATGATAGCCCTGATTAAATATTTGAATGGATGTCATATTGAGGAGGGAGCAAGCTTTTTTTCTGCTGCTGCAGAGACTAGGACGCGGAACAATGGAAGCAAACTGCAGGAAAAGAGATTCCACCTCAACATTAGGAGGAACTTCCTGATAGTAAGGGCTGTTCGACAGTGGAACACACTCCCTCGGAGTGTAGTGGAGTCTCCTTCCTTAGGGGTCTTTAAGCAGAGGCTGGATGGCCATCTGTCAGGGATGCTTTGATTTGGAGTTCCTGCATGGCAGGGGGTTGGACTGGATGGCCCCTGTGGTCTCTTCCAACTCTATGATTCTCTGACTCTTACCAGTCTAAGCCCACAAAAGCATGGGCGGGCGGAGAAAAAGAGGACCTACGTTCCGAATGGTCCGCAGTCCCCAGCCACTTCTGGTTCTTCCCAAGGACTCAGCAGCAGCGGCAGCAGCAGTCAGTCTGAGACCCAAGCAGAAGAAAGGCATCCCCGGCCTGGGAGCCCGGTTGCAGGAGTCCCTCGCCCTCAGAGGCCCGCCATTTCCAAACTCTCCCGGCCTCCTGAGCCTTTTTCACTCCTTGCTATCGCCTGAGGCCGGCCTGCCTTCGTTTCCAAGCCGGCGGCCGCTGCCTCCAGTCCAGGCCAACCGACGCTTCCTCAAAGTGGGGCCACATGGAGGAAGGGGCGGGGCCAACGCCAGCACGACGGTGGCCTGTGAGGGACCGTAGTCTGGGCGGCAGCGTAGCGTTTCTTTTGGCCGCAGCGCCTCCGAGGGGCCGGGAGGGAGAGGGCCTTCTGCTGACTGAGCAAAGGGAGTACAGTAAATGGTTACTCGTCGTCGCCCATGAGCCCCAGCCAGCGTGGGACGCGAGGGATGATGGGAGTTGCAGTTCCACAGCATCATTCTGGGAAGCCCTCCTTTGTTCCCCGCCCTTCTCTTCACTCAGAGTCTCTCTAGTCTCCAGCGGTCCACTGCTCCTCCCTGCTGCCCCGACAATCAGACCTCGGCTGCATCCACACTTGAGAAATAACCCGGTTTTGTACCGCTTTAATGGCTCTGGCTCAAGGCTATGGGATTCTGGGAGTTGGAGTATGTGGTGGGGTCCAGAGCGGAGCTTCGCCCACCAAAACTCCAACTCCCAGAATCCCATAGCCCTTGAACCAAGGCCATTACAGCAGTGCCAAACCGGGTTATTTCTCAAATGTGGATGCAGCCCTAGTTGAGGTTTTGCCAAATTGCTAATTATAAGGCCTCCCCCGAAAGTAAGGCCTAGCATAGTTTTTGTATATATATATATATATATATATATATACATATATATACAGTATATAATAAATGTTCTTTTGTTGTTGTTGTTGTTCAACAATAAGTGTGAATTCTTCTTCATGGAAAAATAAGACATCCCCTAAAATAAGACCTAGCACATCTTTGGGAGCAAAAAATAATATAAGACACTGTCTTATTTTCAGGGAAAGATGGCAGGTGCAAGTGGGGCATGGGGATTTGGGGCCCTCTGAAGCTCCTCCTCGGTGGCCTCAGCTGCATCCATGCAGCAGAAAGAAAGAAAGAATCCCGTTTGACCCCCACCCCCAACTTTCTAACTGCCACAATTCAATCCTGTGGAATCCTGGGAGTTTCTCAGGGGCTCCGAGCTCTCAGACAGAGAAGGCTAAATGTTTCACGAAACTACTGTTCCTGTGTGAATGTGAATTTCCTCACATTGAGCCAGGGCACTTAAGGTGTCCAACAACTGCATAATAATAATAATAATAATAATGAGGATGAGGATGGAGCTGCCAGCCTTCTTCACTGAAGGCGGGAGAGGGGCTAACCCTAGGAGCAGTGGGGGCCCCTTGGGAAGCTAAGTCTGTCGCACGTTGGCCAGCAGCCGCCGTCACTCCAGCATCCTGCCCCTGAGGATGCTGCTCAGCCATTTGTGAGCTGCACTCCTATAACATTGGAAGGGCCACAAAATGCCAAAACCTGTTCTACACAAAAAGGCACAATTAAAAAACGAACAGATATTCCAAACTACAACTCTAAAAACCGATGGCACATTATCTAAAACTGCAAAACATTCTGCTGAAATAAACTGTAGAACCCTGAAGTCCACCAGACAGAAAATAGTAGGTCAGCGTGGGAACCGTGATTGACCATGACCCCCATTTCCTTTACTTGCTACAGGGCTTTGTTAAAAAAATGAAATACAAATGTGCCTTTGGTGTAGACTGTGACTCTGGAGACCAGGGTTTGATTCCCAGCTCAGCCATGAAAAGCACAGGGGAGTTTATCATACGTTGGAATTTGGGGGTATAATGCAATGCCAATCCGAGCGCAATCATGGGGTTTCACGTTATTACATATTAAAGTATCTCACGCAATTTCGGGCAATGGGAAGTCATTTCGAATGCAATCATAGGTTTTACTTTAATGCATATAAGAGTATCTCACGCAATTTCAGGCAATGGGTCATTTTTGGGAAATGGGAAGTCATTCTGAACGCGTTCCGAACGCAATCAGATTTCACGTAAATTCACTAAACTAGCGAATTTACGTGAATTCTAATTGACTCTGTTCGAAATTGGGAGAAATTCCTCCTGTGTGACCTTGGTCAAGTAACATGCTGCTCTCATGCAATGGCAAGCCCCCTCTGAACAAACCATGCCAAGAAAACCCCATGATAGGGTCACCTTGGGGTTGCCATAAGTAGGAAACGGCTTGAAGACTCACAACAAGAAACATGCCTTTATATTACACTACAACACCAGACTGGATCAACTAGTAAATAAATGAACTACAGAGGCATTTTTACATTTATTTTTTGCATAAAAAGTAAATGGTAACACATCTCAAATGTAAACTGTACTTATAACCAAGATAATTGTGAAGTTAAAAAAGTGGATACAGATTTGTAATCCATTTGATAGTCCTCATTTCTTCTTTATTTCTCCCTTTATTCCTACCTTCTTGTTTTGATTCATGTTGTATTTAAGTTCTCTACCTAACAAAGGAGCTTGTTGCTTCAGAAAGGACTGAGGCAACTTGGATCTCAACAGAAGCATCTCTTTTTGTCTTGCTAACAGTACGTAATTCCCCCTTCTGAAGTACCCACAGGGCCAGAAGGAGGAGGGCTTGGCCTTCATGAATAACACCTGAACTGACACCAGCAACACCTTGACAAAATGCAGGCTTCATCAGAATTTTTTTCCTGCGAGTCGAGTCACCATTTTCACAAGGGGGTCTGGAACGAATCCCTTGTGATTTGGGAGGAACTACTGTAAGATGCAGAAACAAAATATGGGAAGGTGGTGTCAGAATCATGTCTACTGCACTATATTGGCACTTGGCATCTAATTTTTCCTGCCCACATGTATCCTAACATTTATTTGCGCTGAAATTAATTTTCTTAAATTCTGGCCCAACTCACCAATCTGGTAAGGTAATCTTAGGCAGCATTCCCACTATGAAAAGGTCCGAATCCTGATTCAAGCTTTATGTCCATAGTTTCCACTGGAAATCGATCCCAACCCTCATGTGATCAATTCCAGTGGAAAAGAAGTGGAGCAAATCCAAAAAGACCGGGGTAGTTTGGTAGCTGATTTTTAGAGGGTTTTTTCGCCCAAGGAATCGATTCTGACGTGATTCCAACAGGTGGGAAAGTTGTCAGAATCAATTCTGACAAAGGGCAGAGGGCTGTCACCATCCCTTCCCACCAGCGACACCTGTTGTTGTTTTTTTGTTGTTATTTAAAAAATAAATATTGCAAAATCGTTATATTGCTGAAGCAGCCACATGCAAAGACAAGTGGTTACTTTAGCGAACTAATGATTTTGCGATAAGATTTAAAATTTTTTTAACAAAATTCTTTATTAAGGTTTTCCAATATACAATAAAAAATTTGCAAATAGAAAATCAAAATTACAATTTCTTAAATTCCACCTTAAAAAATATATGCCGCCCCACTTTTCCTTCCTATAGTTTCATCAAAAGGAGAGTTCAAGCTTACATTAATATAACTCTTAGATCCTACACTCCGTGTGGGGGGTCTCTTATCTACTGAAGAGGAGGAGTATTAACAGAAATCTTGAAAAGATGATAAACTTAAGTCTCATTCTCATTTTTACACCTATTAAATCCCCTTGTTCAAAGGGGGAGAAATACAATTCGTAAACTTTACATCTGGTTGATCAGTACTCTACTTTACCCCTTCGGTGTACACCCCCTATTATACATAAGGGTCTTCTTCCTTCAGAATTTTTCACTTTTGTTGTCCTCTTTTCAACATTAGACCTGTCAAAACTGTGGTCTCTATACATGGGAGACAAAGTATAACATATTAGGTTACTAAATTTACCAACAGTATTATTATACAAGATTACAATCCGCCTCTTTCAAGTCCTCAAAATACAATTACTGGTAAGCTTATTCCCCATTCTTTCTCATATCTCGTCCAGACTGTCTTCCACTTTTCTATTCTTTTATTGTTATCCAAATTTTGAGAGATACGTGTTATCCTATCTAGCTCTTTGTACTCTAGCTCTTTTTAAAATTTAAAATGGGGGGGGGGTCTGTCCACTTCCTCCTCCTCCCTGGTCCCTCAAAACCATTCCTATCCCGGGTCCTTGCCTTCATCCTCAAGGTCCCAAAGCTGTGGGAGCTCCGCTTGAGGACTCTGAAGAGCAATCTTCTCCACAAGGCTCATCCACCATCTCCTCTTCTTTGTCAGGACCCTGACAGTTCCTTGCCGCCTCATATTTTGTTTTTTTTTTTTTTTGCCGTGGCATGGCCCTCTCTGGGGCTGAGAGAGTGTGCCTGTTTCAGGAGTTAACATGTATCACTATGGTGCATTCTTCTCCTAAGAACCTTCTGTTGTGAAGACACCTTCAGTGATGGAGAGATATTTCATGTTGCATTGATTCACTTTCAGAAACACCTTCTTTTGTACACAGAGAATCCTGGATCTTACTATTAGTTCGGGAGTTAACATGTATCACTATGGTGCATTATTCTCCTACGAACGTTCTGTTGTGAAGACACCTTCAGTGATGGAGACATATTTGATGTTGCATTGATTCAGTTTCAGAAACACCTTCTTTTGCACATACAGAATCCTGGTTCTTACTGCTAGTTCAGGAGTAAACATGTATCACTATGGTGCATTATTCTCCTAAGAATCGTCTGTTGTGAAGACACCTTCAGTGATGGAGACATATTTGATATTGCATTGATTCAGTTTCAGTAACTGCTTCCAATTGCACATACAGAATCCGGCTTCTTACTGCTAGTTTAGGAGTTAACATGTATCACTATGGTGCATTGTTCTCCTGAGAACCTTCTGTTGTGAAGACACCTTCAGTGATGGAGAGATATTTGATGTTGCATTGATTCAGATTCAGAAACACCTTCTTTTGTACACAGAGAATCCTGGATCTTACTATTAGTTCGGGAGTTAACATGCATCACTATGGCGCATTATTCTCCGACGAACGTTCTGTTGTGAAGACACCTTCAGTGATGGAGACATATTTGATGTTGCATTCATTCAGTTTCAGTAACTGCTTCCATTTGCACATAAAGAATCCTGGGTCTTACTGCTAGTTCAGGAGTAAACATGAATCACTATTGTGCATTGTTCTCCTGAGAACCGTCTGTTGTGAAGACACCTTCAGTGATGGAGACATATTTGATACTGCATTCATTCAGTTTCAGTAACTGCTTCCATTTGCACATACAGAATCCTGGGTCTTACTGCTAGTTCAGGAGTAAACATGAATCACTATGGTGCATTGTTCTCCTGAGAACCGTCTGTTGTGAAGACACCTTCAGTGATGGAGACATATTTGATATTGCATTGATTCAGTTTCAGTAACTGCTTCCATTTGCACATAGAGAATACTGGTTCTTACTACTAGTTCAGGAGTTAACATGTATCACTATGGTGCATTGTACTCCGAAGGACCTTCTGTTGTGAAGACAACTTAAGTGATGGAGACATATTTGATGTTCCATTGATTCAGTTTCAGAAACACCTTCTTTTGCTCACAGAGAATCGTGGATCTTACAATTAGTTCAAGATTTAACATATATCAACATGGTGCATTCTTCTCTTAAGAACCTTCTGTTGTGAAGACACCTTCAGTGATGGAGACATACTTGATATTGCATTGATTCAGTTTCAGTAACTGCTTCCATTTGCACAACAAGACTCCTGGTTCTGACTGCTAGTTTAGGAGTTAACATGTATCACTATGGTGCATTCTTCTCCGAAGAACCTTCTGTTGTGAAGACAACTTCAGTGATGGAGACATATTTGATATTGCATTGATTCAATTTCACAAACACCTTCTTCTGCACATACAGAATCCAGGTTCTTACTGCTAGTTTAGGAGTTAACATGTATCACTATGGTGCATTCTTCTCCTAAGAACCTTCTGTTGTGAAGACACCTTCAGTGATGGAAACATATTTGATATTGCATTGATTCAGTTTCAATAACACCTTCATTTGCCGATAACCTATCCTGGTTCCTTCTGTTAGTTTAGGAGTTAACATGTATGACTATGGGGCATTGTTCCCCTAAGAACCTTCTGTTGTGAAGACACCTTCAGTGATGGAGAGATATTTGATATTGCATTGATTAAATTTCAGTAACTGCTTCCATTTGCACATAGAGAATCCTGGTTCTTACTTCTATTTCAGGAGTTAACATGTATCACTACGGTGCATTCTTCTCCTAAGAACCTTCTGTTGTGAAGACACCTTCAGTGATGGAGAGATATTTCATGTTGCATTGATTCACTTTCAGAAACACCTTCTTTTGTACACAGAGAATCCTGGATCTTACTATTAGTTCGGGAGTTAACATGTATCACTATGGTGCATTATTCTCCTACGAACGTTCTGTTGTTAAGACACCTTCAGTGATGGAGACATATTTGATGTTGCATTGATTCAGTTTCAGTAACTGCTTCCATTTGCACATACAGAATCCGGCTTCTTACTGCTAGTTCAGGAGTTAACATGTATCACTATGGTGCATTATTCTCCTAATAACCTTCTGTTGTGAAGACAACTTCAGTGATGGAAACATATTTGATATTGCATTCATTCAGTTTCAGTAACTGCTTCCATTTGCACATACAGAATCCTGGTTCTTTCCTCTAGTTCAGGAGTTAACATGTATCACTATGGTGCATTCTTCTCCTAAGAACCTTCTGTTGTGAAGACAACTTCAGTGATGGAAACATATTTGATATTGCATTGATTCAGTTTCAAAAACATCTTCATTTGCACATAACCGATCCTGGTTCCTTCTGTTAGTTTAGGAGTTAACATGTATCACTATGGTGCATTTTCCCCTAAGAACCTTCTTTTGTGAAGACACCTTCAGTGATGGAGACATATTTGATATTGGATTGATTCAATTTCAGTAACTGCTTCCATTTGCACATAGAGAATCCTGGTTATTACTTCTATTTCAGGAGTTAACATGTATCACTATGGTACAGTCTTCTCCTAAGAACCTTCTGTTGTGAAGACACCTTCAGTGATGGAGGGATTTTTAATGTTGCTTTGATTCAGTTTCAGAAACACCTTTTCTACACAGAGAATCCTGGATCTTACTATTAGTTCGGGAGTTGACATGTATCACTATGGTGCATTATTCTCCTACGAACGTTCTGTTGTGAAGACACCTTCAGTGAAGGAGACATATTTGATATTGCATTGATTCAGTTTCAGAAACACCTTCTTTTGCACATAGAGAATCCTGGTTCTTACTAATAGTTCAGGAGTTAACATGTATCACTATGGTGCATTGTACTCCTAAGAACCTTCTGTTGTGAAGACCCCTTCAGTGATGGAGACATATTTGATGTTGCCTTGATTCAGTTTCAGAAACACCTTCTTTTGCTCACAGAGAATCCTGGATCTTACTATTAGTTCTGGAGTTAACATATATCAATATGGTGCATTCTTCTCTTAAGAACCTTCTGTTGTGAAGACACCTTCAGTGATGGAGACATATTTGATGTTGCATTGATTCAGTTTCAGAAACACCTTCTTATGCACATACAGAATCCTGGTTCTTACTGCTAGTTCAGGAGTTAACATGTGTCACTATGGTGCATTCTTCTCCTAAGAACCTTCTGTTGTGAAGACACCTTCAATGATGGAGACATATTTGATGTTGCATTGATTCAGTTTCAGAAACACCTTCTTTTGCTCACAGAGAATCCTGGATCTTACTATTAGTTCAAGAGTTAACATATATCAATATGGTGCATTCTTCTCTTAAGAACCTTCTGTTGTGAAGACACCTTCAGTGATGGAGACATATTTGATATTGCATTGATTCATTTTAAGTAACTGCTTCCATTTGCACAACAAGACTCCTGGTTCTGACTGCTAGTTAAGGAGTTAACATGTATCACTATGGTGCATTGTTCTCCTAAGAACCGTCAATTGTGAAGACACCTTTAGTGATGGAGACGTATTTGATGTTGCATTGATTCAGTTAAACGAACACCTTCTTTTGCACATACAGAATCCTGGTTCTTATTATCAGTACAGGAGTTTAGATGTGTCAATTTTGTGCATTGTTCTTCAAAGAACCTTCTGTTGTGAAGACACCTTCAATGATGGAGACATATTTGATGTCGCATTGATTCAGTTTCAGTAACTGCTTCCATTTGAACACACAGAATCCTGGTTCTTAATGCTTTTTCAGGAGTAAACATGTATCACTATGGTGCATTGTTCTCCTGAGAACCGTCTGTTGTGAAGACACCTTCAGTGATAAAGACATATTTAATATTGCATTAATCCAGTTTCAGAAACAGCTTCTTTTGCACAGTGATGGAGACAATCTTGCTTCTTACTGCTAGTTCAGGAGTTAACATACGTCACTATAGCGCATTGTTCTCCTAAGAACCTTCTGTTGTGAAGACAACTTCAGCGATGGAGACATATTTGATATTGCATTGGTTCAGTTTCACAAACACCTTCTTTTGCACATACAGAATCCAGGTTCTTACTGCTAGTTTAGGAGTTAACATGTATCACTATGGTGCATTCTTCTCCTAAGAACCTTCTGTTGTGAAGACACCTTCATTGATGGAGACATATTTGATATTGTATTTATTCAGTTTCAGTAAATGCTTCCATTTACACATAGAGAATCCTGGTTCTTACTTCTATTTCAGGAGTTAACATGTGTCACTATAGTGCATTTTTCTCCTAAGAACCTTCTTTTGTGAAGACACCTTCAGTGAGGGAGAGATATTTGATTTTGCATAAATTCAGTTTCAGTAACTGCTTTCATTTGCACCTACAGAATCCTGGTTCTTACTGCTTTTTCAGGAGTAAACATGTATCCCTATGGTGCATTGTACTACTGAGAACCGTCTGTTGTGAAGACACCTTCAGTGAAGGAGACATATTTGATAGTGCATTGATTCAGTTTCAGTATTTGCACATACAGAATCCTGGTTCTTACCTCTAGTTAAGGAGTTAACATGTATCACTATGTAGCATTCTTCTCCTAAGAACCTTCTGTTGTGAAGACAACTTCAGTGATGGAGTCATATTTGATACTGCTTTGATTCAGTTTCACAAACACCTTCTTTTACACATACAGAAATCTGGATCTTACTATTAGTTCAGGAGTTAACATGTGTGACTATGGTGCATTCTTCTCCTAAGAACCTTCTGTTGTGAAGACACCTTCAATGATGGAGACATATTTGATACTGCATTCATTCAGTTTCAGTAACTGCTTCCATTTGCACATAGAGAATCCTGGTTCTTACTACTAGTTCGGGAGTTAACATGTATCACTATGTTGCCTTATACTCCTAAGGACCCTCTGTTGTGAAGACACCTTCAGTGATGGAGACATATTTGATGTTCCATTGATTCCGTTTCAGAAACACCTTCTTTTGCTCAAAGAGAATCCAGGATCTTACAATAGGTTCAAGAGTTAACATATATCAACATGGTGCATTCTTCTCTTAAGAACCTTCTGTTGTGAAGACACCTTCAGTGATGGAGACATATTTGATGTTGCATTCATTCAGTTTCAGTAACTGCTTCCATTTGCACATAGAGAATCCTGTTTCTTACTACTAGTTCAGGAGTTAACATGTATCACTATGGTGCATTGTTCTCCTAAGAACCTTCTGTTGTGAAGACACCTTCAGTGATGGAGACATATTTGATGTTGCATTGATTCAGTTTCAGAAACAGCTTCTTTTGCACACAGAGAATCCTGGATCTTACTATTAGTTGAGGAGTTAACATGCATCACTATGGTGCATTCTTCGCTTAAGAACCTTCTGTTGTGAAGACACCTTCAGTGATGGAGACATATTTGATATTGCATTGATTCAGGTTCAGTAACTGCTTCCATTTGCACAACAAGACTCCTGGTTCTGACTGCTAGTTTAGGAGTTAGCATGTATCACTATGGTGCATTCTTCTCCTAAGAACCTTCTGTTGTGAAGACAACTTCAGTGATGGAGACATATTTGATGTTGCATTGATTCAGTTTCAGAAACACCTTCTTTTGCTCACAGAGAATCCTGGATCTTACTATTAGTTGAGGAGTTAACATGTATCACTATGGTGCATTGTACTCCTAAGAACCTTCTGTTGTGAAGACACCTTCAGTGATGGAAACATATTTGATATTGCATTGATTCAGTTTCAGTAACTGCTTCCATTTGCACAACAAAACACCTGGTTCTTACCTCTAGTTCAGGAGTTAACATGTATCACTATGCAGCATTCTTCTCCTAAGAACCTTCTGTTGTGAAGACAACTTCAGTGATGGAGTCATATTTGATATTGCATTGATTCAGATTCACAAACACCTTCTTTTACACATACAGAATCCTGGATCTTACTATTAGTTCAGGAGTTAACATGTGTCACTATGGTGCATTCTTCTCCTAAGAACCTTCTGTTGTGACGACACCTTCAATGATGGAGACATATTTGATACTGCATTGATTCAGTTTCAGTAACTGCTCCCATTTGCACATAGAGAATCCTGGTTCTTACTACTAGTTCAGGAGTTAACATGTATCACTATGGTGCATTGTACTCCGAAGGACCTTCTGTTGTGAAGACAACTTAAGTGATGGAGACATATTTGATGTTCCATTGATTCAGTTTCAGAAACACCTTCTTTTGTCACAGAGAATCGTGGATCTTACAATTAGTTCAAGATTTAACATATATCAACATGGTGCATTCTTCTCTTAAGAACCTTCTGTTGTGAAGACACCTTCAGTGATGGAGACATACTTGATATTGCATTGATTCAGTTTCAGTAACTGCTTCCATTTGCACAACAAGACTCCTGGTTCTGACTGCTAGTTTAGGAGTTAACATGTATCACTATGGTGCATTCTTCTCCTAAGAACCTTCTGTTGTGAAGACACCTTCAGTGATGGAAACATATTTGATATTGCATTGATTCAGTTTCAATAACACCTTCATTTGCCGATAACCTATCCTGGTTCCTTCTGTTAGTTTAGGAGTTAACATGTATGACTATGGGGCATTGTTCCCCTAAGAACCTTCTGTTGTGAAGACACCTTCAGTGATGGAGAGATATTTGATATTGCATTGATTAAATTTCAGTAACTGCTTCCATTTGCACATAGAGAATCCTGGTTCTTACTTCTATTTCAGGAGTTAACATGTATCACTACGGTGCATTCTTCTCCTAAGAACCTTCTGTTGTGAAGACACCTTCAGTGATGGAGAGATATTTCATGTTGCATTGATTCACTTTCAGAAACACCTTCTTTTGTACACAGAGAATCCTGGATCTTACTATTAGTTCGGGAGTTAACATGTATCACTATGGTGCATTATTCTCCTACGAACGTTCTGTTGTTAAGACACCTTCAGTGATGGAGACATATTTGATGTTGCATTGATTCAGTTTCAATAACTGCTTCCATTTGCACATACAGAATCCGGCTTCTTACTGCTAGTTCAGGAGTTAACATGTATCACTATGGTGCATTATTCTCCTAATAACCTTCTGTTGTGAAGACAACTTCAGTGATGGAAACATATTTGATATTGCATTCATTCAGTTTCAGTAACTGCTTCCATTTGCACATACAGAATCCTGGTTCTTTCCTCTAGTTCAGGAGTTAACATGTATCACTATGGTGCATTCTTCTCCTAAGAACCTTCTGTTGTGAAGACAACTTCAGTGATGGAAACATATTTGATATTGCATTGATTCAGTTTCAAAAACATCTTCATTTGCACATAACCGATCCTGGTTCCTTCTGTTAGTTTAGGAGTTAACATGTATCACTATGGTGCATTTTCCCCTAAGAACCTTCTTTTGTGAAGACACCTTCAGTGATGGAGACATATTTGATATTGGATTGATTCAATTTCAGTAACTGCTTCCATTTGCACATAGAGAATCCTGGTTATTACTTCTATTTCAGGAGTTAACATGTATCACTATGGTACAGTCTTCTCCTAAGAACCTTCTGTTGTGAAGACACCTTCAGTGATGGAGGGATTTTTAATGTTGCTTTGATTCAGTTTCAGAAACACCTTTTCTACACAGAGAATCCTGGATCTTACTATTAGTTCGGGAGTTGACATGTATCACTATGGTGCATTATTCTCCTACGAACGTTCTGTTGTGAAGACACCTTCAGTGAAGGAGACATATTTGATATTGCATTGATTCAGTTTCAGAAACACCTTCTTTTGCACATAGAGAATCCTGGTTCTTACTAATAGTTCAGGAGTTAACATGTATCACTATGGTGCATTGTACTCCTAAGAACCTTCTGTTGTGAAGACCCCTTCAGTGATGGAGACATATTTGATGTTGCATTGATTCAGTTTCAGAAACACCTTCTTATGCACATACAGAATCCTGGTTCTTACTGCTAGTTCAGGAGTTAACATGTGTCACTATGGTGCATTCTTCTCCTAAGAACCTTCTGTTGTGAAGACACCTTCAATGATGGAGACATATTTGATGTTGCATTGATTCAGTTTCAGAAACACCTTCTTTTGCTCACAGAGAATCCTGGATCTTACTATTAGTTCAAGAGTTAACATATATCAATATGGTGCATTCTTCTCTTAAGAACCTTCTGTTGTGAAGACACCTTCAGTGATGGAGACATATTTGATATTGCATTGATTCATTTTAAGTAACTCCTTCCATTTGCACAACAAGACTCCTGGTTCTGACTGCTAGTTTAGGAGTTAACATGTATCACTATGGTGCATTGTTCTCCTAAGAACCGTCAATTGTGAAGACACCTTTAGTGATGGAGACGTATTTGATGTTGCATTGATTCAGTTAAACGAACACCTTCTTTTGCACATACAGAATCCTGGTTCTTATTATCAGTACAGGAGTTTAGATGTGTCAATTTTGTGCATTGTTCTTCAAAGAACCTTCTGTTGTGAAGACACCTTCAATGATGGAGACATATTTGATGTCGCATTGATTCAGTTTCAGTAACTGCTTCCATTTGAACACACAGAATCCTGGTTCTTAATGCTTTTTCAGGAGTAAACATGTATCACTATGGTGCATTGTTCTCCTGAGAACCGTCTGTTGTGAAGACACCTTCAGTGATAAAGACATATTTAATATTGCATTAATCCAGTTTCAGAAACAGCTTCTTTTGCACAGTGATGGAGACAATCTTGCTTCTTACTGCTAGTTCAGGAGTTAACATACGTCACTATAGCGCATTGTTCTCCTAAGAACCTTCTGTTGTGAAGACAACTTCAGCGATGGAGACATATTTGATATTGCATTGGTTCAGTTTCACAAACACCTTCTTTTGCACATACAGAATCCAGGTTCTTACTGCTAGTTTAGGAGATAACATGTATCACTATGGTGCATTCTTCTCCTAAGAACCTTCTGTTGTGAAGACACCTTCATTGATGGAGACATATTTGATATTGTATTTATTCAGTTTCAGTAAATGCTTCCATTTACACATAGAGAATCCTGGTTCTTACTTCTATTTCAGGAGTTAACATGTGTCACTATAGTGCATTTTTCTCCTAAGAACCTTCTTTTGTGAAGACAACTTCAGTGATGGAGTCATATTTGATACTGCTTTGATTCAGTTTCACAAACACCTTCTTTTACACATACAGAAATCTGGATCTTACTATTAGTTCAGGAGTTAACATGTGTGACTATGGTGCATTCTTCTCCTAAGAACCTTCTGTTGTGAAGACACCTTCAATGATGGAGACATATTTGATACTGCATTCATTCAGTTTCAGTAACTGCTTCCATTTGCACATAGAGAATCCTGGTTCTTACTACTACTTCGGGAGTTAACATGTATCACTATGTTGCCTTATACTCCTAAGGACCCTCTGTTGTGAAGACACCTTCAGTGATGGAGACATATTTGATGTTCCATTGATTCCGTTTCAGAAACACCTTCTTTTGCTCAAAGAGAATCCAGGATCTTACAATAGGTTCAAGAGTTAACATATATCAACATGGTGCATTCTTCTCTTAAGAACCTTCTGTTGTGAAGACACCTTCAGTGATGGAGACATATTTGATATTGCATTCATTCAGTTTCAGTAACTGCTTCCATTTGCACATAGAGAATCCTGGTTCTTACTACTACTTCGGGAGTTAACATGTATCACTATGTTGCCTTATACTCCTAAGGACCCTCTGTTGTGAAGACACCTTCAGTGATGGAGACATATTTGATGTTGCATTGATTCAGTTTCAGAAACAGCTTCTTTTGCACACAGAGAATCCTGGATCTTACTATTAGTTCAGGAGTTAACATGTGTGACTATGGTGCATTCTTCTCCTAAGAACCTTCTGTTGTGAAGACACCTTCAATGATGGAGACATATTTGATACTGCATTCATTCAGTTTCAGTAACTGCTTCCATTTGCACATAGAGAATCCTGTTTCTTACTACTAGTTCAGGAGTTAACATGTATCACTATGGTGCATTGTTCTCCTAAGAACCTTCTGTTGTGAAGACACCTTCAGTGATGGAGACATATTTGATGTTGCATTGATTCAGTTTCAGAAACAGCTTCTTTTGCACACAGAGAATCCTGGATCTTACTATTAGTTGAGGAGTTAACATGCATCACTATGGTGCATTCTTCGCTTAAGAACCTTCTGTTGTGAAGACACCTTCAGTGATGGAGACATATTTGATATTGCATTGATTCAGGTTCAGTAACTGCTTCCATTTGCACAACAAGACTCCTGGTTCTGACTGCTAGTTTAGGAGTTAGCATGTATCACTATGGTGCATTCTTCTCCTAAGAACCTTCTGTTGTGAAGACAACTTCAGTGATGGAGACATATTTGATATTGCATTGATTCAGTTTCACAAACACCTTCTTCTGCACATACAGAATCCCGGTTGTTACTGCTAGTTTTGGAGTAAACATGTATCACTATGGTGCATTCTTCTCCTAAGAACCTTCTGTTGTGAAGACACCTTCAGTGATGGAAACATATTTGATATTGCATTGATTCAGTTTCAAAAACACCTTCATTTGCCCATAACCGATCCTGGTTCCTTCTGTTAGTTTAGGAGTTAACATGTATGACTATGGTGCATTGTTCCCCTAAGAACCTTCTGTTTTGAGGACACCTTCAGTGATGGAGACATATTTGATATTGCATTGATTAAATTTCAGTAACTGCTTCCATTTGCACATAGAGAATCCTGGTTGTTACTTCTATCTCAGGAGTTAACATGTATCACTATGGTGCATTCTTCTCCTAAGAACCTTCAGTTTTGAAGACACATTCAGTGATGGAGAGATATTTGATGTTGCATTGATTCACTTTCAGAAACACCTTCTTTTGTACACAGAGTATCCTGGATCTTACTATTCGTTCGGGAGTTAACATGTATCACTATGGTGCATTATTCTCCTAGGAACCTTCTGTTGTGAAGACACCTTCAATGATGGAGACATATTTGATACTGCATTGATTCAGTTTCAGTAACTGCTTCCATTTGCACATAGAGAATCCTGGTTCTTACTACTAGTTCAGGAGTTAACATGTATCACTATGGTGCATTGTACTCTTAAGGACCTTCTGTTGTGAAGACACCTTCAGTGATGGAGTCATATTTGATGTTCCATTGATTCAGTTTCAGAAACACCTTCTTTTGCTCACAGAGAATCCTGGATCTTACAATTAGTTCAAGAGCTAACATATATCAACATGGTGGATTCTTCTCTGAAGAACCTTCTGTTGTGAAGACATCTTCAGTGATGGAGACATATTTGATATTGCATTCATTCAGTTTCAATAACTGCTTCCATTTGCACATAGAGAATACTGGTTCTTACCTCTAGTTCAGGATTTAACATGTATCACTATGGAGCATTCTTCTCCTAAGAACCTTCTGTTGTGAAGACACCTTCAGTGATGGAGACATATTTGATATTGCATTGATTCAGTTTCAGTAACTGCTTCCATTTGCACAACTAGACTCCTGGTTCTGACTGCTAGTTTAGGAGTTAACATTTATCACTATGGTGCATTCTTCTCCTAAGAACCTTCTGTTGTGAACACACCTTCAGTGATGGAGACATATTTGATACTGCATTCATTCAGTTTCAGTATCTGCTTCCATTTGCACATACAGAATCCTGGTTCTTACTGCTAGTTCAGGAGTAAACATGTATCACTATGGTGCATTCTTCTCCTAAGAACCTTCTGTTGTGAAGACACCTTCAGTGATGGAGAGATATTTGATGTTGCATTGATTCAGATTCAGAAACACCTTCTTTTGTACACAGAGAATCCTGGATCTTACTATTAGTTCGGGAGTTAACATGCATCAGTATGGCGCATTATTCTCCTACGAAAGTTCTGTTGTGAAGACACCTTCAGTGATGGAGACATAAATTGATATTGCATTGATTCAATTTCAGTAACTGCTTCCATTTGCACATAGAGAATCCTGGTTCTTACTACTAGTTCAGGAGTTAACATGTATCACTATGGTGCATTGTACTCCTAAGAACCTTCTGTTGTGAAGACACCTTCAGTGATGGAGACATATTTGAGGTTGCATTGATTCAGTTTCAAAAAAAACCTTCTTTTGTTCACAGAGAATCCTGGATCTTACTATTAGTTGAGGAGTTAACATGTATCACTATGGTGCATTGTACTCCGAAGAACCTTCTGTTGTGAAGACACCTTCAGTGATGGAAACATATTTGATATTGCATTGATTCAGTTTCAGTAACTGCTTCCATTTGCACAACGAAACTCCTGGTTCTTACCTCTAGTTCAGGAGTTAACATGTATCACTATGCAGCATTCTTCTCCTAAGAACCTTCTGTTGTGAAGACAACTTCAGTGATGGAGTCATATTTGATATTGCATTGATTCAGATTCACAAACACCTTCTTTTACACATACAGAATCCTGGATCTTACTATTAGTTCAGGAGTTAACATGTGTCACTATGGTGCATTCTTCTCCTAAGAACCTTCTGTTGTGAAGACACCTTCAATGATGGAGACATATTTGATACTGCATTGATTCAGTTTCAGTAACTGCTCCCATTTGCACATAGAGAATCCTGGTTCTTACTACTAGTTCAGGAGTTAACATGTATCACTATGGTGCATTGTACTCCGAAGGACCTTCTGTTGTGAAGACACCTTAAGTGATGGAGACATATTTGATGTTCCATTGATTCAGTTTCAGAAACACCTTCTTTTGCTCACAGAGAATCGTGGATCTTACCATTAGTTCAAGAGTTAACATATATCAACATGGTGCATTCTTCTCTTAAGAAGCTTCTGTTGTGAATACACCTTCAGTGATGGAGACATATTTGATATTGCATTGATTCAGTTTCAGTAACTGCTTCCATTTGCACAACAAGACTCCTGGTTCTGACTGCTAGTTTAGGAGTTAACATGTATCACTATGGTGCATTCTTCTCCGAAGAACCTTCTGTTGTGAAGACAACTTCAGTGATGGAGACATATTTGATATTGCATTGATTCAGTTTCACAAACCCCTTCTTCTGCACATACAGAATCCAGGTTCTTACTGCTAGTTTAGGAGTTAACATGTATCACTATGGTGCATTCTTCTCCTAAGAACCTTCTGTTGTGAAGACACCTTCAGTGATGGAAACATATTTGATATTGCATTAATTCAGTTTCAATAACACCTTCTTTTGCCCATAACCTATCCTGGTTCCTTCTGTTATTTTAGGAGTTAACATGTATGACTATCGGGCATTGTTCCCCTAAGAACCTTCTGTTGTGAAGACACCTTCAGTGATGGAGACATATTTGATGTTGCATTGATTCAGTTTCAGAAACACCTTCATTTGCACATACAGAATCCTGGTTCTTACTGCTAATTCAGGAGTTAACATGTATCACTATGGTACATTGTTCTCCTGAGAACCGTCTGTTGTGAAGACACCTTCAGTGATGGAGACATATTTGATATTGCATTAATTCAGTTTCAGTAACTGCTTCCATTTGCACATACAGAATCCTGGTTCTTACCTCTAGTTCAGGAGTTAACATGTATCACTGTGGAGCATTCTTCTCCTAAGAACCTTCTGTTGTGAAGACAACTTCAGTGATGGAAACATATTTGATATTGCATTGATTCAGTTTCAAAATCACCTTCATTTGCACATAACCGATCCTGGTTCCTTCTGTTAGTTTAGGAGTTAACATGTATCAATATGGTGCATTGTTCCCCTAAGAACCTTCTGTTGTGAAGACACCTTCAGTGATGGAGACATATTTGATATTGCATTGATTAAATTTCAGTAACTGCTTCCATTTGCACATAGAGAATCCTGGTTGTTACTTCTATCTCAGGAGTTAACATGTATCACTATGGTGCATTCTTCTCCTAAGAACCTTCAGTTTTGAAGACACATTCAGTGATGGAGAGATATTTGATGTTGCATTGATTCACTTTCAGAAACACCTTCTTTTGTACACAGAGTATCCTGGATCTTACTATTCGTTCGGGAGTTAACATGTATCACTATGGTGCATTATTCTCCTAGGAACCTTCTGTTGTGAAGACACCTTCAATGATGGAGACATATTTGATACTGCATTGATTCAGTTTCAGTAACTGCTTCCATTTGCACATAGAGAATCCTGGTTCTTACTACTAGTTCAGGAGTTAACATGTATCACTATGGTGCATTGTACTCTTAAGGACCTTCTGTTGTGAAGACACCTTCAGTGATGGAGTCATATTTGATGTTCCATTGATTCAGTTTCAGAAACACCTTCTTTTGCTCACAGAGAATCCTGGATCTTACAATTAGTTCAAGAGCTAACATATATCAACATGGTGGATTCTTCTCTGAAGAACCTTCTGTTGTGAAGACATCTTCAGTGATGGAGACATATTTGATATTGCATTCATTCAGTTTCAATAACTGCTTCCATTTGCACATACAGAATCTTGGTTCTTACTGCTAGTTCAGGAGTAAACATGAATCACTATGGTGCAGTCTTCTCCAAAGAAAATTTTGTTGTGAAGACACCTTCAGTGATGGAGACATATTTGATATTGCATTCATTCAGTTTCAGTAACTGCTTCCATTTCCACATAGAGAATACTGGTTCTTACCTCTAGTTCAGGATTTAACATGTATCACTATGGAGCATTCTTCTCCTAAGAACCTTCTGTTGTGAAGACACCTTCAGTGATGGAGACATATTTGATATTGCATTGATTCAGTTTCAGTAACTGCTTCCATTTGCACAACTAGACTCCTGGTTCTGACTGCTAGTTTAGGAGTTAACATTTATCACTATGGTGCATTCTTCTCCTAAGAACCTTCTGTTGTGAACACACCTTCAGTGATGGAGACATATTTGATACTGCATTCATTCAGTTTCAGTATCTGCTTCCATTTGCACATACAGAATCCTGGTTCTTACTGCTAGTTCAGGAGTAAACATGTATCACTATGGTGCATTCTTCTCCTAAGAACCTTCTGTTGTGAAGACACCTTCAGTGATGGAGAGATATTTGATGTTGCATTGATTCAGATTCAGAAACACCTTCTTTTGTACACAGAGAATCCTGGATCTTACTATTAGTTCGGGAGTTAACATGCATCAGTATGGCGCATTATTCTCCTACGAAAGTTCTGTTGTGAAGACACCTTCAGTGATGGAGACATAAATTGATATTGCATTGATTCAATTTCAGTAACTGCTTCCATTTGCACATAGAGAATCCTGGTTCTTACTACTAGTTCAGGAGTTAACATGTATCACTATGGTGCATTGTACTCCTAAGAACCTTCTGTTGTGAAGACACCTTCAGTGATGGAGACATATTTGAGGTTGCATTGATTCAGTTTCAAAAAAAACCTTCTTTTGTTCACAGAGAATCCTGGATCTTACTATTAGTTGAGGAGTTAACATGTATCACTATGGTGCATTGTACTCCGAAGAACCTTCTGTTGTGAAGACACCTTCAGTGATGGAAACATATTTGATATTGCATTGATTCAGTTTCAGTAACTGCTTCCATTTGCACAACAAAACTCCTGGTTCTTACCTCTAGTTCAGGAGTTAACATGTATCACTATGCAGCATTCTTCTCCTAAGAACCTTCTGTTGTGAAGACAACTTCAGTGATGGAGTCATATTTGATATTGCATTGATTCAGATTCACAAACACCTTCTTTTACACATACAGAATCCTGGATCTTACTATTAGTTCAGGAGTTAACATGTGTCACTATGGTGCATTCTTCTCCTAAGAACCTTCTGTTGTGAAGACACCTTCAATGATGGAGACATATTTGATACTGCATTGATTCAGTTTCAGTAACTGCTCCCATTTGCACATAGAGAATCCTGGTTCTTACTACTAGTTCAGGAGTTAACATGTATCACTATGGTGCATTGTACTCCGAAGGACCTTCTGTTGTGAAGACACCTTAAGTGATGGAGACATATTTGATGTTCCATTGATTCAGTTTCAGAAACACCTTCTTTTGCTCACAGAGAATCGTGGATCTTACCATTAGTTCAAGAGTTAACATATATCAACATGGTGCATTCTTCTCTTAAGAAGCTTCTGTTGTGAATACACCTTCAGTGATGGAGACATATTTGATATTGCATTGATTCAGTTTCAGTAACTGCTTCCATTTGCACAACAAGACTCCTGGTTCTGACTGCTAGTTTAGGAGTTAACATGTATCACTATGGTGCATTCTTCTCCGAAGAACCTTCTGTTGTGAAGACAACTTCAGTGATGGAGACATATTTGATATTGCATTGATTCAGTTTCACAAACCCCTTCTTCTGCACATACAGAATCCAGGTTCTTACTGCTAGTTTAGGAGTTAACATGTATCACTATGGTGCATTCTTCTCCTAAGAACCTTCTGTTGTGAAGACACCTTCAGTGATGGAAACATATTTGATATTGCATTAATTCAGTTTCAATAACACCTTCTTTTGCCCATAACCTATCCTGGTTCCTTCTGTTATTTTAGGAGTTAACATGTATGACTATCGGGCATTGTTCCCCTAAGAACCTTCTGTTGTGAAGACACCTTCAGTGATGGAGACATATTTGATGTTGCATTGATTCAGTTTCAGAAACACCTTCATTTGCACATACAGAATCCTGGTTCTTACTGCTAATTCAGGAGTTAACATGTATCACTATGGTACATTGTTCTCCTGAGAACCGTCTGTTGTGAAGACACCTTCAGTGATGGAGACATATTTGATATTGCATTGATTCAGTTTCAGAAACACCTTCTTTTGCACATACAGAATCCTGGTTCTTACTGCTAGTTCAGGAGTTAACATGTGTCACTATGGTGCATTCTTCTCCTAAGAACCTTCTGTTCTGAAGACACCTTCAATGATGGAGACATATTTGATGTTGCATTGATTCAGTTTCAGAAACACCTTCTTTTGCTCACACAGAATCCTGGATCTTACTATTAGTTCAAGAGTTAACATATATCAATATGGTGCATTCTTCTCTTAAGAACCTTCTGTTGTGAAGACACCTTCAGTGATGGAGACATATTTGATGTTGCATTGATTCAGTTTCAGAAACACCTTGTTTTGCACATACAGAATCCTGGTTCTTACTGCTAGTTCAGGAGTAAACATGTATCACTATGGTGCATTATTCTCCTAAGAATCGTGTGTTGTGAAGACACCTTCAGTGATGGGGAGATATTTGATATTGCATTGATTCAGTTTCAGTAACTGCTTCCATTTGCACATACAGAATCCGGTTTCTTACTGCTAGTTTAGGAGTTAACATGTATCACTATGGTGCATTCTTCTCCTAAGAACCTT
Source organism: Urosaurus nigricauda (assembly GCA_034509955.1). Taxonomy (NCBI): domain Eukaryota; kingdom Metazoa; phylum Chordata; class Lepidosauria; order Squamata; family Phrynosomatidae; genus Urosaurus; species Urosaurus nigricauda. Next base: position 1,377,962 of record JAOEGL010000014.1, read on the forward strand.
CTGTTGTCAAGACAACTTCAGTGATGGAGAGATATTTGATGTTGCATTGATTCAGTTTCAGAAACACCTTCTTTTGCACATACAGAATCCTGGGTCTTACTGCTAGTTCAGGAGTTAACATGTATCACTATGGTGCCTTCTTCTCCTAATAACCTTCTGTTGAGAAGACACCTTCAGTGATGGAGAGATATTTGATGTTGCATTGATTCAGATTCAGAAACACCTTCTTTTGTACACAGAGAATCCTGGATCTTACTCTTAGTTCGGAAGTTAACATGCATCACTATGGCGCATTATTCTCCTACGAACGTTCTGTTGTGAAGACACCTTCAGTGATGTAGACATATTTGATGTTGCATTCATTCAGTTTCAGTAACTGCTTCCATTTGCACATACAGAATCCGGCTTCTTACTGCTAGTTTAGGAGTTAACATGTATCACTATGGTGCATTCTTCTCCTAAGAACCTTCTGTTGTGAAGACACCTTCAGTGATGGAGACAGAGTTGATACTGCATTCATTCAGTTTCAGTAACTGCTTCCATTTGCACATACAGAATCCTGGGTCTTACTGGTAGTTCAGGAGTAAACATGTATCACTATGGTGCATTGTTCTCCTGAGAACCGTCTGTTGTGAAGACACTTTCAGTGATGGAGACATATTTGATGTTGCATTGATTCAGATTCAGAAACACCTTCTTTTGTACACAGAGAATCCTGGATCTTACTATTAGTTCGGGAGTTAACATGCATCACTATGGCGCATTATTCTCCTACGAACGTTCTGTTGTTAAGACACCTTCAATGATGGAGACATATTTGATGTTGCATTGATTCAGTTTCAGAAACACCTTCTTTTGCACATACAGAATCCAGGTTCTTACTGCTAGTTTAGGAGTTAACATGTATCACTATGGTGCATTCTTCTCCTAAGAACCTTCTGTTGTGAAGACACCTTCAGTGATGGAAACATATTTGATATTGCATTGATTCAGTTTCAAAAACACCTTCATTTGCCCATAACCGATCCTGGTTCCTTCTGTTAGTTTAGGAGTTAACATGTATGACTATGGTGCATTGTTCCCCTAAGAACCTTCTGTTGTGAAGACACCTTCAGTGATGGAGAGATATTTGATGTTCCATTGATTCAGTTTCAGAAACACCTTCTTTTGCTCACAGAGAATCGTGGATCTTACCATTAGTTCAAGAGTTAACATATATCAACATGGTGCATTCTTCTCTTAAGAAGCTTCTGTTGTGAATACACCTTCAGTGATGGAGACATATTTGATATTGCATTGATTCAGTTTCAGTAACTGCTTCCATTTGCACAACAAGACTCCTGGTTCTGACTGCTAGTTTAGGAGTTAACATGTATCACTATGGTGCATTCTTCTCCGAAGAACCTTCTGTTGTGAAGACAACTTCAGTGATGGAGACATATTTGATATTGCATTGATTCAGTTTCACAAACCCCTTCTTCTGCACATACAGAATCCAGGTTCTTACTGCTAGTTTAGGAGTTAACATGTATCACTATGGTGCATTCTTCTCCTAAGAACCTTCTGTTGTGAAGACACCTTCAGTGATGGAAACATATTTGATATTGCATTAATTCAGTTTCAATAACACCTTCTTTTGCCCATAACCTATCCTGGTTCCTTCTGTTATTTTAGGAGTTAACATGTATGACTATCGGGCATTGTTCCCCTAAGAACCTTCTGTTGTGAAGACACCTTCAGTGATGGAGACATATTTGATGTTGCATTGATTCAGTTTCAGAAACACCTTCATTTGCACATACAGAATCCTGGTTCTTACTGCTAATTCAGGAGTTAACATGTATCACTATGGTACATTGTTCTCCTGAGAACCGTCTGTTGTGAAGACACCTTCAGTGATGGAGACATATTTGATATTGCATTAATTCAGTTTCAGTAACTGCTTCCATTTGCACATACAGAATCCTGGTTCTTACCTCTAGTTCAGGAGTTAACATGTATCACTGTGGAGCATTCTTCTCCTAAGAACCTTCTGTTGTGAAGACAACTTCAGTGATGGAAACATATTTGATATTGCATTGATTCAGTTTCAAAATCACCTTCATTTGCACATAACCGATCCTGGTTCCTTCTGTTAGTTTAGGAGTTAACATGTATCAATATGGTGCATTGTTCCCCTAAGAACCTTCTGTTGTGAAGACACCTTCAGTGATGGAGACATATTTGATATTGCATTGATTAAATTTCAGTAACTGCTTCCATTTGCACATAGAGAATCCTGGTTGTTACTTCTATCTCAGGAGTTAACATGTATCACTATGGTGCATTCTTCTCCTAAGAACCTTCAGTTTTGAAGACACATTCAGTGATGGAGAGATATTTGATGTTGCATTGATTCACTTTCAGAAACACCTTCTTTTGTACACAGAGTATCCTGGATCTTACTATTCGTTCGGGAGTTAACATGTATCACTATGGTGCATTATTCTCCTAGGAACCTTCTGTTGTGAAGACACCTTCAATGATGGAGACATATTTGATACTGCATTGATTCAGTTTCAGTAACTGCTTCCATTTGCACATAGAGAATCCTGGTTCTTACTACTAGTTCAGGAGTTAACATGTATCACTATGGTGCATTGTACTCTTAAGGACCTTCTGTTGTGAAGACACCTTCAGTGATGGAGTCATATTTGATGTTCCATTGATTCAGTTTCAGAAACACCTTCTTTTGCTCACAGAGAATCCTGGATCTTACAATTAGTTCAAGAGCTAACATATATCAACATGGTGGATTCTTCTCTGAAGAACCTTCTGTTGTGAAGACATCTTCAGTGATGGAGACATATTTGATATTGCATTCATTCAGTTTCAATAACTGCTTCCATTTGCACATACAGAATCTTGGTTCTTACTGCTAGTTCAGGAGTAAACATGAATCACTATGGTGCAGTCTTCTCCAAAGAAAATTTTGTTGTGAAGACACCTTCAGTGATGGAGACATATTTGATATTGCATTCATTCAGTTTCAGTAACTGCTTCCATTTCCACATAGAGAATACTGGTTCTTACCTCTAGTTCAGGATTTAACATGTATCACTATGGAGCATTCTTCTCCTAAGAACCTTCTGTTGTGAAGACACCTTCAGTGATGGAGACATATTTGATATTGCATTGATTCAGTTTCAGTAACTGCTTCCATTTGCACAACTAGACTCCTGGTTCTGACTGCTAGTTTAGGAGTTAACATTTATCACTATGGTGCATTCTTCTCCTAAGAACCTTCTGTTGTGAACACACCTTCAGTGATGGAGACATATTTGATACTGCATTCATTCAGTTTCAGTATCTGCTTCCATTTGCACATACAGAATCCTGGTTCTTACTGCTAGTTCAGGAGTAAACATGTATCACTATGGTGCATTCTTCTCCTAAGAACCTTCTGTTGTGAAGACACCTTCAGTGATGGAGAGATATTTGATGTTGCATTGATTCAGATTCAGAAACACCTTCTTTTGTACACAGAGAATCCTGGATCTTACTATTAGTTCGGGAGTTAACATGCATCAGTATGGCGCATTATTCTCCTACGAAAGTTCTGTTGTGAAGACACCTTCAGTGATGGAGACATAAATTGATATTGCATTGATTCAATTTCAGTAACTGCTTCCATTTGCACATAGAGAATCCTGGTTCTTACTACTAGTTCAGGAGTTAACATGTATCACTATGGTGCATTGTACTCCTAAGAACCTTCTGTTGTGAAGACACCTTCAGTGATGGAGACATATTTGAGGTTGCATTGATTCAGTTTCAAAAAAAACCTTCTTTTGTTCACAGAGAATCCTGGATCTTACTATTAGTTGAGGAGTTAACATGTATCACTATGGTGCATTGTACTCCGAAGAACCTTCTGTTGTGAAGACACCTTCAGTGATGGAAACATATTTGATATTGCATTGATTCAGTTTCAGTAACTGCTTCCATTTGCACAACAAAACTCCTGGTTCTTACCTCTAGTTCAGGAGTTAACATGTATCACTATGCAGCATTCTTCTCCTAAGAACCTTCTGTTGTGAAGACAACTTCAGTGATGGAGTCATATTTGATATTGCATTGATTCAGATTCACAAACACCTTCTTTTACACATACAGAATCCTGGATCTTACTATTAGTTCAGGAGTTAACATGTGTCACTATGGTGCATTCTTCTCCTAAGAACCTTCTGTTGTGAAGACACCTTCAATGATGGAGACATATTTGATACTGCATTGATTCAGTTTCAGTAACTGCTCCCATTTGCACATAGAGAATCCTGGTTCTTACTACTAGTTCAGGAGTTAACATGTATCACTATGGTGCATTGTACTCCGAAGGACCTTCTGTTGTGAAGACACCTTAAGTGATGGAGACATATTTGATGTTCCATTGATTCAGTTTCAGAAACACCTTCTTTTGCTCACAGAGAATCGTGGATCTTACCATTAGTTCAAGAGTTAACATATATCAACATGGTGCATTCTTCTCTTAAGAAGCTTCTGTTGTGAATACACCTTCAGTGATGGAGACATATTTGATATTGCATTGATTCAGTTTCAGTAACTGCTTCCATTTGCACAACAAGACTCCTGGTTCTGACTGCTAGTTTAGGAGTTAACATGTATCACTATGGTGCATTCTTCTCCGAAGAACCTTCTGTTGTGAAGACAACTTCAGTGATGGAGACATATTTGATATTGCATTGATTCAGTTTCACAAACCCCTTCTTCTGCACATACAGAATCCAGGTTCTTACTGCTAGTTTAGGAGTTAACATGTATCACTATGGTGCATTCTTCTCCTAAGAACCTTCTGTTGTGAAGACACCTTCAGTGATGGAAACATATTTGATATTGCATTAATTCAGTTTCAATAACACCTTCTTTTGCCCATAACCTATCCTGGTTCCTTCTGTTATTTTAGGAGTTAACATGTATGACTATCGGGCATTGTTCCCCTAAGAACCTTCTGTTGTGAAGACACCTTCAGTGATGGAGACATATTTGATGTTGCATTGATTCAGTTTCAGAAACACCTTCATTTGCACATACAGAATCCTGGTTCTTACTGCTAATTCAGGAGTTAACATGTATCACTATGGTACATTGTTCTCCTGAGAACCGTCTGTTGTGAAGACACCTTCAGTGATGGAGACATATTTGATATTGCATTAATTCAGTTTCAGTAACTGCTTCCATTTGCACATACAGAATCCTGGTTCTTACCTCTAGTTCAGGAGTTAACATGTATCACTGTGGAGCATTCTTCTCCTAAGAACCTTCTGTTGTGAAGACAACTTCAGTGATGGAAACATATTTGATATTGCATTGATTCAGTTTCAAAATCACCTTCATTTGCACATAACCGATCCTGGTTCCTTCTGTTAGTTTAGGAGTTAACATGTATCAATATGGTGCATTGTTCCCCTAAGAACCTTCTGTTGTGAAGACACCTTCAGTGATCGAGACATATTTTATATTGGATTGATTCAATTTCAGTAACTGCTTCCATTTGCACATAGAGAATCCTGGTTATTACTTCTATTTCAGGAGTTAACATGTATCACTATGGTACAGTCTTCGCCTAAGAACCTTCTGTTGTGAAGACACCTTCAGTGATGGAGAGATTTTTAATGTTGCATTGATTCAGTTTCAGAAACACCTTCTTTTGTACACAGAGAATCCTGGATCTTACTATTAGTTCGGGAGTTGACATGTATCACTATGGTGCATTATTCTCCTACGAACGTTCTGTTGTGAAGACACCTTCAGTGATGGAGACATATTTGATATTGCATTGATTCAGTTTCAGAAACACCTTCTTTTGCACATACAGAATCCTGGTTCTTACTGCTAGTTCAGGAGTTAACATGTGTCACTATGGTGCCTTCTTCTCCTAAGAACCTTCTGTTCTGAAGACACCTTCAATGATGGAGACATATTTGATGTTGCATTGATTCAGTTTCAGAAACACCTTCTTTTGCTCACACAGAATCCTGGATCTTACTATTAGTTCAAGAGTTAACATATATCAATATGGTGCATTCTTCTCCTAATAACCTTCTGTTGAGAAGACACCTTCAGTGATGGAGAGATATTTGATGTTGCATTGATTCAGATTCAGAAACTGCTTCCATTTGCACATACAGAATCCGGTTTCTTACTGCTAGTTTAGGAGTTAACATGTATCACTATGGTGCATTCTTCTCCTAAGAACCTTCTGTTGTCAAGACAACTTCAGTGATGGAGAGATATTTGATGTTGCATTGATTCAGTTTCAGAAACACCTTCTTTTGCACATACAGAATCCGGGGTCTTACTGCTAGTTCAGGAGTTAACATGTATCACTATGGTGCCTTCTTCTCCTAATAACCTTCTGTTGAGAAGACACCTTCAGTGATGGAGAGATATTTGATGTTGCATTGATTCAGATTCAGAAACACCTTCTTTTGTACACAGAGAATCCTGGATCTTACTCTTAGTTCGGAAGTTAACATGCATCACTATGGCGCATTATTCTCCTACGAACGTTCTGTTGTGAAGACACCTTCAGTGATGTAGACATATTTGATGTTGCATTCATTCAGTTTCAGTAACTGCTTCCATTTGCACATACAGAATCCGGCTTCTTACTGCTAGTTTAGGAGTTAACATGTATCACTATGGTGCATTCTTCTCCTAAGAACCTTCTGTTGTGAAGACACCTTCAGTGATGGAGACAGAGTTGATACTGCATTCATTCAGTTTCAGTAACTGCTTCCATTTGCACATACAGAATCCTGGGTCTTACTGGTAGTTCAGGAGTAAACATGTATCACTATGGTGCATTGTTCTCCTGAGAACCGTCTGTTGTGAAGACACTTTCAGTGATGGAGACATATTTGATGTTGCATTGATTCAGATTCTCTTTTGTACACAGAGAATCCTGGATCTTACTATTAGTTCGGGAGTTAACATGCATCACTATGGCGCATTATTCTCCTACGAACGTTCTGTTGTTAAGACACCTTCAATGATGGAGACATATTTGATGTTGCATTGATTCAGTTTCAGAAACACCTTCTTTTGCACATACAGAATCCAGGTTCTTACTGCTAGTTTAGGAGTTAACATGTATCACTATGGTGCATTCTTCTCCTAAGAACCTTCTGTTGTGAAGACACCTTCAGTGATGGAAACATATTTGATATTGCATTGATTCAGTTTCAAAAACACCTTCATTTGCCCATAACCGATCCTGGTTCCTTCTGTTAGTTTAGGAGTTAACATGTATGACTATGGTGCATTGTTCCCCTAAGAACCTTCTGTTGTGAAGACACCTTCAGTGATGGAGACATATTTGATATTGCATTGATTAAATTTAACTAACTGCTTCCATTTGCACATAGAGAATCCTGGTTCTTACTTCTATTTCAGGAGTTAACATGTATCACTATGGTGCATTCTTCTCCTAACAACCTTCTGTTGTGAAGACACCTTCAGTGATGGAGACATATTTGATATTGCATTCATTCAGTTTCAATAACTGCTTCCATTTGCACATACAGAATCTTGGTTCTTACTGCTAGTTCAGGAGTAAACATGAATCACTATGGTGCAGTCTTCTCCAAAGAACCTTCTGTTGTGAAGACACCTTCAGTGATTGAGAGATATTTGATGTTGCATTGATTCAGATTCAGAAACACCTTCTTTTGTACACAGAGAATCCTGGATCTTACTATTAGTTCGGGAGTTAACATGCATCAGTATGGCGCATTATTCTCCTACGAACGTTCTGTTGTGAAGACACCTTCAGTGATGGAGACATATTTGATATTGCATTGATTCAATTTCAGTAACTGGTTCCATTTGCACATAGAGAATCCTGGTTATTACTTCTATTTCAGGAGTTAACATGTATCACTATGGTACATTCTTCTCCTAAGAACCTTCTGTTGTGAAGACACCTTCAGTGATGGAGAGATATTTGATGTTGCATTGATTCAGTTTCAGAAACACCTTCTTTTGTACACAGAGAATCCTGGATCATACTATTAGTTCGGGAGTTAACATGTATCACTATGGTGCATTATTCTACGAACGTTCTGTTGTGAAGACACCTTCAGTGATGGAGACATATTTGATGTTGCATTGATTCAGTTTCAGAAACACCTTCTTTTGCACAAACAGAATCCTGGTTCTTACTGCTAGTTCAGGAGTTAACATGTGTCACTATGGTGCATTGTACTCCTAAGAACCTGCTGTTGTGAAGACACATTCAGTGATGGAAACATATTTGATATTGCATTCTTCTCCTAAGAACCTTCTGTTGTGAAGACACCTTCAGTGATGGAGAGATATTTGATGTTGCATTGATTCAGTTTCAGAAACACCTTCTTTTGTACACAGAGAATCCTGGATCATACTATTAGTTCGGGAGTTAACATGTATCACTATGGTGCATTATTCTCCTACGAACGTTCTGTTGTGAAGACACCTTCAGTGATGGAGACATATTTGATGTTGCATTGATTCAGTTTCAGAAACACCTTCTTTTGCACAAACAGAATCCTGGTTCTTACTGCTAGTTCAGGAGTTAACATGTGTCACTATGGTGCATTCTTCTCCTAAGTACCTTCTGTTGTGAAGACACCTTCAATGATGGAGACATATTTGATATTGCATTGATTCAGTTTCAGTAACTGCTTCCATTTGCACATAGAGAATCCTGGTTCTTACTACTAGTTTAGGAGTTAACATGTATCACTATGGTGCATTCTTCTCCTAAGAACCTTCTGTTGTGAAGACACCTTCAGTGATGGCTTCATATTTTATGTTGCATTGATTCAGTTTCAGAAACACCTTCTTTTGCACACAGAGAATCCTGGATCTTACTATTAGTTCAGGAGTTAACATGTGTCACTATGGTGCATTGTTCTCCTAAGAACCTTCTGTTATGAGGACACCTTGAGTGATGGAAACATATTTGATATTCCATTGATTCAGTTTCAGAAACAGCTTCATTTGCACATAACCGATCCTGGTTCCTTCTGTTCTTTAGGTGTTAACATGTACCACTATGGTGCATTGTTCCCCTGAGAACCTTCTGTTGTCAAGACACCTTCAGTGATGGAGACATATTTGATATTGCATTGATTCAGTTTCAGTAACTGCTTCCATTTGCACATACAGAATCCTGGTTCTTAATGCTTTTTCAGAAGTAAATATGTATCACTATGGTGCATTGTTCTCCTGAGAACCGTCTGTTGTGAATACACCTTCGGTGATGCAGTCATATTTGATATTGCATTGATTCAGATTCAGAAACACCTTCTTTTACACATACAGAATCCTGGATCTTACCATTAATTCAGGAGTTAACATGTGTCACTATGGTGCTTTCTACTCCTAAGAACCTTCTGTTGTGAAGACACCTTCAGTGATGGAGACATATTTGATATTGCATTGATTCAGTTTCAGTAACTGCTTCCATTTGCACATAGAGAATCCTGGTTCGTACTCCTAGTTCAGGAGTTAACAGGTATAACTAAGGTGCATTGTACTGCTAAGAACCTTGTCCTGTGAAAACAACTTCAATCATGGAGATATTGCTTTGATTCATATTCAGAAACGGCTTCCATTTGAAGATACAGAATCCTAGTTCTTACTGCGAGTTCAGGAGTTAACAGGTATCACTATGGTGCATTGTACTCCTGAAAAACTTGTCCTTTCCAAACACCTTCAGTGGTGGACAGAAATTTGATATTGCATTCATTGAGATTCAGAAACAGCTTCTTATGCGCATACACAATCCTGGTTCCTTCTGCTAATTTAGCAGTTATCATGTATCACTATGGTGCATTGTTCTCCTAAGAACCTTCTGTTGTGAAGATACCTTGAGTGATGGAGACATATTTGATATTGCATTGATTCAGTTTGAGAAAAAGCTTCTTTTGCACATACAGAATCCTGTTTCTTACTGCTAGTTCAGGAGTTAACATATATCACTATGGTGTATTGTTCTCCTACGAACCGTCTGTTGTGAAGACACCTTAAGAGATGCAGACATATTTGATATTGAATTGATTCAGTTTCAGTAACTGCTTACATTTGCACTTACAAAATCCTGGTTCTTGCTTCTAGTTCAGGAGTTAACATGTATCACTATGGTGCATTCTTCTCCTAAGAACCTTCTGTTGTGAAGACACCTTCAGTGATGGCTTCATATTTGATTTTTCATTGATTCAGTTTCAGAAACACCTTCTTTTGCACACAGAGAATCCTGGGTCTTACTATTAGTTCTGGAGTAAACATGTGTCACTATGGTGCATTGTTCTCCTAATAACCTTCTGTTGTGAAGACACCTTCAGTGATAGCTTCATATGTGATGTTGCATTGATTCAGTTTCAGAAACACCTTCTTTTGCACACAGAGAATCTTGGATCTTACTATTAGTTCAGCAGTTAACATGTGTCAATATGGTGCATTGTTCTCCTAAGAACCTTCTGTTGTGAAGACACCTTCAGTGATGGAAACATATTTGATATTCCATTGATTCAGTTTCAGAAACAGCTTCATTTGCACATAACCGATCCTGGTTCCTTCTGTTCGTTTAGGTGTTAACATGTACCACTATGGTGCATTGTTCCCCTAAGAACGTTCTGTTGTGAAGACACCTTCAGTGATGGAGACATATTTGATATTGCATTGATTCAGTTTCAGTAACTGCTTCCATTTGCACATAGAGAATACTGGTTCTTACTTCTATTTCAGGAGTTAACATGTATCACTATGGTGCATTCTTCTAACAACCTTCTGTTGTGAAGACACCTTCAGTGATGGAGACATATTTGATATTGCATTCATTCAGTTTCAATAACTGCTTCCATTTGCACATACAGAATCTTGGTTCTTACTGCTAGTTCAGGAGTAAACATGAATCACTATGGTGCAGTCTTCTCCAAAGAACATTTTGTTGTGAAGACACCTTCAGTGATGGAGACATATTTGATATTGCATTCATTCAGTTTCAGTAACTGCTTCCATTTGCACATAGAGAATCCTGGTTATTACTTCTATTTCAGGAGTTAACATGTATCACTATGGTACATTCTTCTCCTAAGAACCTTCTGTTGTGAAGACACCTTCAGTGATGGAGAGATATTTGATGTTGCATTGATTCAGTTTCAGAAACACCTTCAAACTAGAAGTAAGAACTCGGATTCTGTATGTGCAAATGGAAGCAGTTTCTAAAACTGAATCAATGCAACATCAAATATGTCTCCAGTACTGAAGGTGTCTTCACAACAGAAGGTTCTTAGGAGTAGTTCTTAGGAGTCTCCCAAGAAGGTTCTTAGGAGTAGTTCTTAGGAGTCTCCTAAGAACCGTCAATTGTGAAGACACCTTTAGTGATGGAGACGTATTTGATGTTGCATTGATTCAGATTCAGAAACACCTTCTTTTGTACACAGAGAATCCTGGATCTTACTATTAGTTCGGGAGTTAACATGCATCGGTATGGCGCATTATTCTCCTACGAACGTTCTGTTGTGAAGACACCTTCAGTGATGGAGACATATTTGAGACATATGAGACATATTTGATATTGGATTGATTCAATTTCAGTAACTGCTTCCATTTGCACATAGAGAATCCTGGTTATTACTTCTATTTCAGGAGTTAACATGTATCACTATGGTACAGTCTTCTCCTAAGAACCTTCTGTTGTGAAGACACCTTCAGTGATGGAGAGATTTTTAATGTTGCATTGATTCAGTTTCAGAAACACCTTCTTTTGTACACAGAGAATCCTGGATCTTACTATTAGTTCGGGAGTTGACATGTATCACTATGGTGCATTATTCTCCTACGAACGTTCTGTTGTGAAGACACCTTCAGTGATGGAGACATATTTGATATTGCATTGATTCAGTTTCAGAAACACCTTCTTTTGCACATACAGAATCCTGGTTCTTACTGCTAGTTCAGGAGTTAACATGTGTCACTATGGTGCATTCTTCTCCTAAGAACCTTCTGTTCTGAAGACACCTTCAATGATGGAGACATATTTGATGTTGCATTGATTCAGTTTCAGAAACACCTTCTTTTGCTCACACAGAATCCTGGATCTTACTATTAGTTCAAGAGTTAACACATATCAATATGGTGCATTCTTCTCTTAAGAACCTTCTGTTGTGAAGACACCTTCAGTGATGGAGACATATTTGATGTTGCATTGATTCAGTTTCACAAACACCTTCTTTTGCACATACAGAATCCTGGTTCTTACTGCTAGTTCAGGAGTAAACATGTATCACTATGGTGCTTTATTCTCCTAAGAATCGTCTGTTGTGAAGACACCTTCAGTGATGGGGAGATATTTGATATTGCATTGATTCAGTTTCAGTAACTGCTTCCATTTGCACATACAGAATCCGGTTTCTTACTGCTAGTTTAGGAGTTAACATGTATCACTATGGTGCATTCTTCTCCTAAGAACCTTTTGTTGTCAAGACAACTTCAGTGATGGAGAGATATTTGATGTTGCATTGATTCAGTTTCAGAAACACCTTCTTTTGCACATACAGAATCCGGGGTCTTACTGCTAGTTCAGGAGTTAACATGTATCACTATGGTGCCTTCTTCTCCTAATAACCTTCTGTTGAGAAGACACCTTCAGTGATGGAGAGATATTTGATGTTGCATTGATTCAGATTCAGAAACACCTTCTTTTGTACACAGAGAATCCTGGATCTTACTCTTAGTTCGGAAGTTAACATGCATCACAATGGCGCATTATTCTCCTACGAACGTTCTGTTGTGAAGACACCTTCAGTGATGTAGACATATTTGATGTTGCATTCATTCAGTTTCAGTAACTGCTTCCATTTGCACATACAGAATCCGGCTTCTTACTGCTAGTTTAGGAGTTAACATGTATCACTATGGTGCATTCTTCTCCTAAGAACCTTCTGTTGTGAAGACACCTTCAGTGATGGAGACAGAGTTGATACTGCATTCATTCAGTTTCAGTAACTGCTTCCATTTGCACATACAGAATCCTGGGTCTTACTGGTAGTTCAGGAGTAAACATGTATCACTATGGTGCATTGTTCTCCTGAGAACCGTCTGTTGTGAAGACACTTTCAGTGATGGAGACATATTTGATGTTGCATTGATTCAGATTCAGAAACACCTTCTTTTGTACACAGAGAATCCTGGATCTTACTATTAGTTCGGGAGTTAACATGCATCACTATGGCGCATTATTCTCCTACGAACGTTCTGTTGTTAAGACACCTTCAATGATGGAGACATATTTGATATTGCATTGATTCAGTTTCAGAAACACCTTCTTTTGCACATACAGAATCCTGATTCTTACTGCTAGTTCAGGAGTTAACATGTGTCACTATGGTGCATTCTTCTCCTAAGAACCTTCTGTTGTGAAGACACCTTCAGTGATGGAGACATATTTGATATTGCATTGATTCATTGTCAGTAACTGCTTCCATTTGCACAACAAGACTTCCGATTCTGACTGCTAGTTTAGGAGTTAACATGTATCACTATGGTGCATTGTTCTCCTAAGAACCGTCAATTGTGAAGACACCTTTAGTGATGGAGACGTATTTGATGTTGCATTGATTCAGTTCAACGAACACCTTCTTTTGCACATACACAATCCTGGTTCTTATTATCAGTACAGGAGTTTAGATCTGTCAATTTTGTGCATTGTTCTTCAAAGAACCTTCTGTTGTGAAGACACCTTCAATGATGGAGACATATTTGATATCGCATTGATTCAGTTTCAGTAACTGCTTCCATTTGCACCTACAGAATCCTGGTTCTTACTTCAGGAGTTACATGTATCACTTTGGTACATTCTTCTCCTAAGAACCTTCTGTTGTGAAGACAACTTCAGCGATGGAGACATTTTTGATATTGCATTGGTTCAGTTTCACAAACACCTTCTTTTGCACATACAGAATCCAGGTTCTTACTGCTAGTTTAGGAGTTAACATGTATCACTATGGTGCATTCTTCTCCTAAGAACCTTCTGTTGTGAAGACACCTTCAGTGATGGAGACATATTTGATATTGCATTCATTCAGTTTCAATAACTGCTTCCATTTGCACATACAGAATCTTGGTTCTTACTGCTAGTTCAGGAGTAAACATGAATCACTATGGTGCAGTCTTCTCCTAAGAACCTTCTGTTGTGAAGACACCTTCAGTGATGGAGACATATTTGATATTGCATTGATTCAGTTTCAGTAACTGCTTCCATTTGCACAACTAGACTCCTGGTTCTGACTGCTAGTTTAGGAGTTAACATTTATCACTATGGTGCATTCTTCTCCTAAGAACCTTCTGTTGTGAAGACACCTTCAGTGATGGAGAGATATTTGATGTTGCATTGATTCAGTTTCAGAAACACCTTCTTTTGTACACAGAGAATCCTGGATCTTACTATTAGTTCGGGAGTTAACATGCATCGGTATGGCGCATTATTCTCCTACGAACGTTCTGTTGTGAAGACACCTTCAGTGATGGAGACATATTTGATATTGCATTGATTCAATTTCAGTAACTGCTTCCATTTGCACATAGAGAATCCTGGCTATTACTTCTATTTCAGGAGTTAACATGTATCACTATGGTACATTCTTCTCCTAAGAACCTTCTGTTGTGAAGACACCTTCAGTGATGGAGAGATATTTGATGTTGCATTGATTCAGTTTCAGAAACACCTTCTTTTGTACACAGAGAATCCTGGATCATACTATTAGTTCGGGAGTTAACATGTATCACTATGGTGCATTATTCTCCTACGAACGTTCTGTTGTGAAGACACCTTCAGTGATGGAGACATATTTGATGTTGCATTGATTCAGTTTCAGAAACACCTTCTTTTGCACAAACAGAATCCTGGTTCTCACTGCTAGTTCAGGAGTTAACATGTGTCACTATGTTGCATTCTTCTCCAAAGTACCTTCTGTTGTGAAGACACCTTCAATGATGGAGACATATTTGATATTGCATTGATTCAGTTTCAGTAACTGCTTTCATTTGCACAACAAGACTCCTGGGTCTGACTGCTAGTTTAGGAGTTAACATGTATTGTTCTCCTAAGAACCTTCTGTTGTGAAGACACCTTCAGTGATGGAGAAATATTTGATATTGCATTCATTCAGTTTCAGTAACTGCCTCCATTTGAACACACAGAATCCTGGTTCTTAATGCTTTTTCAGGAGTAAACATGTATCACTATGGTGCATTGTTCTCCTGAGAACCGTCTGTTGTGAAGACACCTTCAGTGATAAAGACATATTTAATATTGCATCAATCCAGTTTCAGAAACAGCTTCTTTTGCACAGTGATGGAGACAATCCTGCTTCTTACTGCTAGTTCAGGAGTTAACATACGTCACTATAGCGCATTCTTCTCCTAAGAACCTTCTGTTGTGAAGACACCTTCAGTGATGGAGACATATTTGATGTTCCATTGATTCAGTTTCAGAAACACCTTCTTTTGCTCACAGAGAATCCTGGATCTTACTATTAGTTGAGGAGTTAACATGTATCACTATGGTGCATTGTACTCCTAAGAACCTTCTGTTGTGAAGACACCTTCAGTGATGGAAACATATTTGATATTGCATTGATTCAGTTTCAGTAACTGCTTCCATTTGCACAACAAAACTCCTGGTTCTTACCTCTAGTTCAGGAGTTAACATGTATCACTATGCAGCATTCTTCTCCTAAGAACCTTCTGTTGTGAAGACAACTTCAGTGATGGAGTCATATTTGATATTGCATTGATTCAGATTCACAAACACCTTCTTTTACACATACAGAATCCTGGATCTTACTATTAGTTCAGGAGTTAACATGTGTCACTATGGTGCATTCTTCTCCTAAGAACCTTCTGTTGTGAAGACACCTTCAATGATGGAGACATATTTGATACTGCATTGATTCAGTTTCAGTAACTGCTCCCATTTGCACATAGAGAATCCTGGTTCTTACTACTAGTTCAGGAGTTAACATGTATCACTATGGTGCATTGTACTCCGAAGGACCTTCTGTTGTGAAGACACCTTAAGTGATGGAGACATATTTGATGTTCCATTGATTCAGTTTCAGAAACACCTTCTTTTGCACATACAGAATCCTGGTTCTTACTGCTAGTTCATGTGTCACTATGGTGCATTGTTCTCCTAAGAACCGTCAATTGTGAAGACACCTTTAGTGATGGAGACGTATTTGATGTTGCATTGATTCAGATTCAGAAACACCTTCTTTTGTACACAGAGAATCCTGGATCTTACTATTAGTTCGGGAGTTAACATGCATCGGTATGGCGCATTATTCTCCTACGAACGTTCTGTTGTGAAGACACCTTCAGTGATGGAGACATATTTGATATTGGATTGATTCAATTTCAGTAACTGCTTCCATTTACACATAGAGAATCCTGGTTATTACTTCTATTTCAGGAGTTAACATGTATCACTATGGTACATTCTTGTCCTAAGAACCTTCTGTTGTGAAGACACCTTCAGTGATGGAGACATATTTGATATTGCATTCATTCAGTTTCAATAACTGCTTCCATTTGCACATACAGAATCTTGGTTCTTACTGCTAGTTCAGGAGTAAACATGAATCACTATGGTGCAGTCTTCTCCTAAGAACCTTCTGTTGTGAAGACACCTTCAGTGATGGAGACATATTTGATATTGCATTGATTCAGTTTCAGTAACTGCTTCCATTTGCACAACTAGACTCCTGGTTCTGACTGCTAGTTTAGGAGTTAACATTTATCACTATGGTGCATTCTTCTCCTAAGAACCTTCTGTTGTGAAGACACCTTCAGTGATGGAGAGATATTTGATGTTGCATTGATTCAGATTCAGAAACACCTTCTTTTGTACACAGAGAATCCTGGATCTTACTATTAGTTCGGGAGTTAACATGCATCGGTATGGCGCATTATTCTCCTACGAACGTTCTGTTGTGAAGACACCTTCAGTGATGGAGACATATTTGATATTGCATTGATTCAATTTCAGTAACTGCTTCCATTTGCACATAGAGAATCCTGGTTATTACTTCTATTTCAGGAGTTAACATGTATCACTATGGTACATTCTTCTCCTACGAACGTTCTGTTGTGAAGACACCTTCAGTGATGGAGACATATTTGATGTTGCATTGATTCAGTTTCAGAAACACCTTCTTTTGCACAAACAGAATCCTGGTTCTCACTGCTAGTTCAGGAGTTAACATGTGTCACTATGTTGCATTCTTCTCCAAAGTACCTTCTGTTGTGAAGACACCTTCAATGATGGAGACATATTTGATATTGCATTGATTCAGTTTCAGTAACTGCTTTCATTTGCACAACAAGACTCCTGGGTCTGACTGCTAGTTTAGGAGTTAACATGTATTGTTCTCCTAAGAACCTTCTGTTGTGAAGACACCTTCAGTGATGGAGACATATTTGATGTTCCATTGATTCAGTTTCAGAAACACCTTCTTTTGCTCACAGAGAATCCTGGATCTTACTATTAGTTGAGGAGTTAACATGTATCACTATGGTGCATTGTACTCCTAAGAACCTTCTGTTGTGAAGACACCTTCAGTGATGGAAACATATTTGATATTGCATTGATTCAGTTTCAGTAACTGCTTCCATTTGCACAACAAAACTCCTGGTTCTTACCTCTAGTTCAGGAGTTAACATGTATCACTATGCAGCATTCTTCTCCTAAGAACCTTCTGTTGTGAAGACAACTTCAGTGATGGAGTCATATTTGATATTGCATTGATTCAGATTCACAAACACCTTCTTTTACACATACAGAATCCTGGATCTTACTATTAGTTCAGGAGTTAACATGTGTCACTATGGTGCATTCTTCTCCTAAGAACCTTCTGTAGTGAAGACACCTTCAATGATGGAGACATATTTGATACTGCATTGATTCAGTTTCAGTAACTGCTCCCATTTGCACATAGAGAATCCTGGTTCTTACTACTAGTTCAGGAGTTAACATGTATCACTATGGTGCATTGTACTCCGAAGGACCTTCTGTTGTGAAGACACCTTAAGTGATGGAGACATATTTGATGTTCCATTGATTCAGTTTCAGAAACACCTTCTTTTGCACATACAGAATCCTGGTTCTTACTGCTAGTTCATGTGTCACTATGGTGCATTGTTCTCCTAAGAACCGTCAATTGTGAAGACACCTTTAGTGATGGAGACGTAATTGATGTTGCATTGATTCAGATTCAGAAACACCTTCTTTTGTACACAGAGAATCCTGGATCTTACTATTAGTTCGGGAGTTAACATGCATCGGTATGGCGCATTATTCTCCTACGAACGTTCTGTTGTGAAGACACCTTCAGTGATGGAGACATATTTGATATTGGATTGATTCAATTTCAGTAACTGCTTCCATTTGCACATAGAGAATCCTGGTTATTACTTCTATTTCAGGAGTTAACATGTATCACTATGGTACAGTCTTCTCCTAAGAACCTTCTGTTCTGAAGACACCTTCAATGATGGAGACATATTTGATGTTGCATTGATTCAGTTTCAGAAACACCTTCTTTTGTACACAGAGAATCCTGGATCATACTATTAGTTCGGGAGTTAACATGTATCACTATGGTGCATTATTCTCCTACGAATGTTCTGTTGTGAAGACACCTTCAGTGATGGAGACATATTTGATATTGCATTGATTAAATTTAACTAACTGCTTCCATTTGCACATGGAGAATCCTGGTTCTTACTTCTATTTCAGGAGTTAACATGTATCACTATGGTGCATTCTTCTCCTAACAACCTTCTGTTGTGAAGACACCTTCAGTGATGGAGACATATTTGATATTGCATTCATTCAGTTTCAGTAACTGCTTCCATTTGCACATAGAGAATCCTGTTTCTTACTACTAGTTCAGGAGTTAACATGTATCACTATGGTGCATTGTTCTCCTAAGAACCTTCTGTTGTGAAGACACCTTCAGTGATGGAGACATATTTGATATTGCATTGATTCAGTTTCAGTAACTGCTTCCATTTGCACATACAGAATCCTGGTTCTTAGTGCTAGTTCAGGAGTAAACATGTATCACTATGGTGCATTCTTCTCCTAAGAACCTTCTGTTGTGAAGACACCTTCAGTGATGGAGAGATATTTGATGTTGCATTGATTCAGATTCAGAAACACCTTCTTTTGTACACAGAGAATCCTGGATCTTACTATTATTTCGGGAGTTAACATGCATCAGTATGGCGCATTATTCTCCTACGAACGTTCTGTTGTGAAGACACCTTCAGTGATGGAGACATATTTGATATTGCATTGATTCAATTTCAGTAACTGCTTCCATTTGCACTTAGAGAATCCTGGTTATTACTTCTATTTCAGGAGTTAACATGTATCACTATGGTACATTCTTCTCCTAAGAACCTTCTGTTGTGAAGACACCTTCAGTGATGGAGAGATATTTGATGTTGCATTGATTCAGTTTCAGAAACACCTTCTTTTGTACACAGAGAATCCTGGATCATACTATTAGTTCGGGAGTTAACATGTATCACTATGGTGCATTATTCTCCTACGAACGTTCTGTTGTGAAGACACCTTCAGTGATGGAGACATATTTGATGTTGCATTGATTCAGTTTCAGAAACACCTTCTTTTGCACAAACAGAATCCTGGTTCTTACTGCTAGTTCAGGAGTTAACATGTGTCACTATGGTGCATTCTTCTCCTAAGTACCTTCTGTTGTGAAGACACCTTCAATGATGGAGACATATTTGATATTGCATTGATTCAGTTTCAGTAACTGCTTCCATTTGCACATAGAGAATCCTGGTTCTTACTACTAGTTTAGGAGTTAACATGTATCACTATGGTGCATTCTTCTCCTAAGAACCTTCTGTTGTGAAGACACCTTCAGTGATGGCTTCATATTTTATGTTGCATTGATTCAGTTTCAGAAACACCTTCTTTTGCACACAGAGAATCCTGGATCTTACTATTAGTTCAGGAGTTAACATGTGTCACTATGGTGCATTGTTCTCCTAAGAACCTTCTGTTATGAGGACACCTTGAGTGATGGAAACATATTTGATATTCCATTGATTCAGTTTCAGAAACAGCTTCATTTGCACATAACCGATCCTGGTTCCTTCTGTTCTTTAGGTGTTAACATGTACCACTATGGTGCATTGTTCCCCTGTTGTCAAGACACCTTCAGTGATGGAGACATATTTGATATTGCATTGATTCAGTTTCAGTAACTGCTTCCATTTGCACATACAGAATCCTGGTTCTTAATGCTTTTTCAGAAGTAAATATGTATCACTATGGTGCATTGTTCTCCTGAGAACCGTCTGTTGTGAATACACCTTCGGTGATGCAGTCATATTTGATATTGCATTGATTCAGTTTCAGAAACACCTTCTTTTACACATACAGAATCCTGGATCTTACCATTAATTCAGGAGTTAACATGTGTCACTATGGTGCTTTCTACTCCTAAGAACCTTCTGTTGTGAAGACACCTTCAGTGATGGAGACATATTTGATATTGCATTGATTCAGTTTCAGTAACTGCTTCCATTTGCACATAGAGAATCCTGGTTCGTACTCCTAGTTCAGGAGTTAACAGGTATAACTAAGGTGCATTGTACTGCTAAGAACCTTGTCCTGTGAAAACACCTTCAATCATGGAGATATTGCTTTGATTCATATTCAGAAACGGCTTCCATTTGAAGATACAGAATCCTAGTTCTTACTGCGAGTTCAGGAGTTAACAGGTATCACTATGGTGCATTGTACTCCTGAAAAACTTTTCCTTTCCAAACACCTTCAGTGGTGGACAGAAATTTGATATTGCATTCATTGAGATTCAGAAACAGCTTCTTATGCGCATACACAATCCTGGTTCCTTCTGCTAATTTAGCAGTTATCATGTATCACTATGGTGCATTGTTCTCCTAAGAACCTTCTGTTTTGAAGATACCTTGAGTGATGGAGACATATTTGATATTGCATTGATTCAGTTTGAGAAAAAGCTTCTTTTGCACATACAGAATCCTGTTTCTTACTGCTAGTTCAGGAGTTAACATATATCACTATGGTGTATTGTTCTCCTACGAACCGTCTGTTGTGAAGACACCTTAAGTGATGCAGACATATTTGATATTGAATTGATTCAGTTTCAGTAACTGCTTACATTTGCACTTACAAAATCCTGGTTCTTGCTTCTAGTTCAGGAGTTAACATGTATCACTATGGTGCATTCTTCTCCTAAGAACCTTCTGTTGTGAAGACACCTTCAGTGATGGAAACATATTTGATATTCCATTGATTCAGTTTCAGAAACAGCTTCATTTGCACATAACCGATCCTGGTTCCTTCTGTTCGTTTAGGTGTTAACATGTACCACTATGGTGCATTGTTCCCCTAAGAACGTTCTGTTGTGAAAACACCTTCAGTGATGGAGACATATTTGATGTTTCATTGATTCAGTTTCAGAAACACCTTCTTTTACACATACAGAATCCTGGATCTTACTATTTGTTCAGAGGTTCACATGTGTCACTATGGTGCATTGTTCTCCTAAGAACCGTCTGTTGTGAAGACACCTTGAGTGATGGAGACATATTTGATATTGCATTGATTCAGTTTGAAAAAAACCTTCTTTTGCACATACAGAATCCTGGTTCTTACTGCTAGTTCAGGAGTTGACATATATCACTATGGCGCATTGTTCTCCTACGAACCGTCTGTTGTGAAGACACCTTCAGTGATGGAGACATATTTGATATTGCATTGATTCAGTTTCAGTAACTGCTTCCATTTGCACATAGAGAATACTGGTTCTTACTTCTATTTCAGGAGTTAACATGTATCACTATGGTGCATTCTTCTCCTAACAACCTTCTGTTGTGAAGACACCTTCAGTGATGGAGACATATTTGATATTGCATTCATTCAGTTTCAATAACTGCTTCCATTTGCACATACAGAATCTTGGTTCTTACTGCTAGTTCAGGAGTAAACATGAATCACTATGGTGCAGTCTTCTCCAAAGAACATTTTGTTGTGAAGACACCTTCAGTGATGGAGACATATTTGATATTGCATTCATTCAGTTTCAGTAACTGCTTCCATTTGCACATAGAGAATCCTGGTTATTACTTCTATTTCAGGAGTTAACATGTATCACTATGGTACATTCTTCTCCTAAGAACCTTCTGTTGTGAAGACACCTTCAGTGATGGAGAGATATTTGATGTTGCATTGATTCAGTTTCAGAAACACCTTCAAACTAGAAGTAAGAACTCGGATTCTGTATGTGCAAATGGAAGCAGTTTCTAAAACTGAATCAATGCAACATCAAATATGTCTCCAGTACTGAAGGTGTCTTCACAACAGAAGGTTCTTAGGAGTAGAATGCACCATAGTGACAGATGTTAACTCCTGAACTAATGGTAAGATCCAGGATTCTGTATGTGTAAAAGAAGGTGTTTCTGAAACTGAATCAATGCAATATCAAATATGTCTCCATCACCGAAGGTGTGTTCACAACAGAAGGTTCTTAGAGGGAACAATGCACCATAGTGAAACATGTTAACTCCTAAACTAACAGAAGAAACCAGGATCGGTTATGCGCAAATGGAAGCAGTTACAGAAACTGAATCAATGCAATATCAAATATGTCTCCATCACTGAAGGTGTCTTCACAATAGATGGTTCTTAGGAGAACAATGCACCATAGTGATACATGTTTACTCCTGAACTAGCAGTAAGAACCAGGATTCTGTATGTGCAAATGGAAGCAGTTACTGAAACTGAATCAATGCAATATCAAATATTTCTCCATCACTGAAGGTGTCTTCACAACAGAAAGTTCTTAGGAGAAGAATGCACCATAGTGATACATGTTAACTCCTAAACTAGAAGTAAAAACTCGGATTCTGTATGTGCAAATGGAAGCAGTTTCTCAAACTGAATCAATGCAACATCAAATATGTCTCCAGTACTGAAGGTTTCTTCACAACAGAAGGTTCTTAGGAGTACCATGCACCATAGTGATACATGTTAACTCCTGAACTAGTAGTAAGAACCAGGATTCTGTATGTGCAAATGGAAGCAGTTACTGAAACTTAATCAATGCAATATCAAATATGTTTCCATCACTGAAGGTGTCTTCACAACACAAGGTTCTTAGGAGAATAATGCTCCATAGTGATACATGTTAACTCCTGAACTAGAGGTAAGAACCAGCATTCTGTATGTGCAAATGGAAGCAGTTACTGAAATTGCATCAATGTAATATCATATATGTTTCCATCACTCAAGGTGTCCTCATAACAGAAGGTTCTTAGGAGAACAATGCACCATAGTGACACATGTTAACTCCTGAACTAATAGTAAGATCCAGGATTCTCTGTGTGCAAAAGAAGGTGTTTCTGAAACTGAATCAATGCAACATAAAATATGAAGCCATCACTGAAGGTGTCTTCACAACAGAAGGTTCTTAGGAGAAGAATGCACCATAGTGATACATGTTAACTCCTAAACTAGCAGTAAGAACCTGGATTCTGTATGTGAAAAAGGTGTTAGTGAAACTGAATCAATGCAATATCAAATATGTCTCCATCACTGAAGGTGTCTTCACAATAGATGGTTCTTAGGAGAACAATGCACCATAGTGATACATGTTTACTCCTGGACTAGCAGTAAGACCCAGGATTCTGTATGTGCAAATGGAAGCAGTTACTGAAACTGAATCAATGCAATATCAAATATTTCTCCATCACTGAAGGTGTCTTCACAACAGAAGGTTCTTAGGAGAAGAATGCACCATAGTGATACATGTTAACACCTAAACTACAAGTAAGAACC
Organism: Urosaurus nigricauda; assembly: GCA_034509955.1. Taxonomy (NCBI): domain Eukaryota; kingdom Metazoa; phylum Chordata; class Lepidosauria; order Squamata; family Phrynosomatidae; genus Urosaurus; species Urosaurus nigricauda. The sequence goes on from JAOEGL010000014.1 coordinate 1,401,927, forward strand.
TGGATTCTGTATGTGAAAAAGAAGGTGTTTGTGAAACTGAATCAATGCAATATCAAATATGTCTCCATCACTGAAGGTGTCTTCACAACAGAAGGTTCTTAGGAGAACAATGCAGCATATTGATATATGTTAACTCCTGAACTAGTAGTAAGAACCAGGATTCTCTATGTGCAAATGGAAGCAGTTACTGAAACTGAATCAATGCAATATCAAATATTTCTCCATCACTGAAGGTGTCTTCACAACAGAAGGTTCTTAGGAGAAGAATGCACCATAGTTCATAGAGAATATTAACTCCTAAACTAGAAGTAAAAACTCGGATTCTGTATGTGCAAATGGAAGCAGTTTCTCAAACTGAATCAATGCAACATCAAATATGTCTCCAGTACTGAAGGTGTCTTCACAACAGAAGGTTCTTAGGGGAACAATGCACCATAGTGGGACATGTTAACACCTAAAGAACAGAAGGAACCAGTATCGGTTATGTGCAAATGAAGCTGTTTCTGAAACTGAATCAATGGAATATCATATATGTTTCCATCACTCAAGGTGTCCTCATAACAGAAGGTTCTTAGATGTTACATTGATTCAGTTTCAGAAACACCTTCTTTTGCTCACAGAGAATCCTGGATCTTACTATTAGTTCAAGAGTTAACATATATCAACATGGTGCATTCTTCTCTTAAGAACCGTCTCTTGTGAAGACACCTTCAGTGATGGAGACATATTTGATATTGCATTGATTCAGGTTCAGTTACTGCTTCCATTTGCACAACAAGACTCCTGGTTCTGACTGCTAGTTTAGGAGTTAACATGTATCACTATGCAGCATTCTTCTCCTAAGAACCTTCTGTTGTGAAGACAACTTCAGTGATGGAGTCATATTTGATATTGCATTGATTCAGATTCACAAACACCTTCTTTTACACATACAGAATCCTGGATCTTGCTTCCATTTGCACAACAAGACTCCTGGTTCTGACTGCTAGTTTAGGAGTTAACATGTATCACTATGCAGCATTCTTCTCCTAAGAACCTTCTGTTATGAGGACACCTTGAGTGATGGAAACATATATGATATTCCATTGATTCAGTTTCAGTAACTGCTTCCATTTGCACATACAGAATCCTGGTTCTTAATGCTTTTTCAGGAGTAAATATGTATCACTATGGTGAATTGTTCTCCTGAGAACCTTCTGTTGTCAAGACACCTTCAGTGATGGAGACATATTTGATATTGCATTGATTCAGTTTCAGTAACTGCTTCCATTTGCACATAGAGAATCCTGCTTCTTACTACTAGTTCAGGAGTTAACATATATCACTATGCTGCATTGTTCTCCTAAGAACCTTCTGTTGTGAAGACACCTTCAGTGATGCAGACATATTTGATGTTGCATTGATTCAGTTTCAGAAACAGCTTCTTTTGCACACAGAGAATCCTGGATCTTACTATTAGTTGAGGAGTTAACATGTATCACTATGGTGCATTCTTCTCCTAAGAACCTTCTGTTGTGAAGACACCTTCAGTGATGGAGACATATTTGCTATTGCATTGATTCAGTTTCACAAACACCTTTTTCACATACAGAATCCAGGTTCTTACTGCTAGTTTAGGAGTTAACATGTATCACTATGGTGCATTCTTCTCCTAAGAACCTTCTGTTGTGAAGACACCTTCAGTGATGGAGACATATTTGATGTTGCATTGATTCAGTTTCAGAAACACCTTCTTTTGCACATACAGAATCCTGGTTCTTACTGCTAGTTCAGGAGTAAACATGTATCACTATGGTGCATTATTCTCCTAAGAATCGTCTGTTGTGAAGACACCTTCAGTGATGGAGACATATTTGATATTTCATTGATTCAGTTTCAGTAACTGCTTCCATTTGCACATACAGAATCCGGCTTCTTACTGCTAGTTTAGGAGTTAACATGTATCACTATGGTGCATTCTTCTCCGAAGAACCTTCTGATGGAGACATATTTGATATTGCATTCATTCAGTTTCAGTAAGTGCTTCCATTTGCACATACAGAATCCTGGTTCTTACTGCTAGTTCAGGAGTAAACATGTATCACTATGGTGCAATCTTCTCCTAAGAACCTTTTGTTGTGAAGACACCTTCAGTGATGGAGACATATTTGATATTGCATTGATTCAGTTTCAGTTACTGCTTCCATTTGCAGATACAGAATCCTGGTCTTACTTCTAATTCAGGAGTTAACATGTATCACTATGGTGCATTCTTCTCCTAATAACCTTCCGTTGTGAAGACACCTTCTGTGATGCAAACATATTTGATACTGCATTGATCCAGTTTCAGAAACAGCTTCATTTGCACATACAGAATCCTGGTTGTTACTGCTAATTCAGGAGTTAACATGTATCACTATGGTTCATTATTTTCCTAAAAACCTTGTGTTGTTATCACACCTACATTGATGGAGAGAAATTTGATATTGCTTTGATTCAGTTTAAGAAACAGCTTCCATTTGCACATACAGAATCCTAGTTCTTTCTGCCAGTTCAGGAGATAACATGTA